>JAKOGI010000072.1:850000-997500 GCA_029747015.1 Carnegiea gigantea
TATAAACAAAATTGGCCATTTTAAAAAAATACCTGTGGATTTGAAAAAAGGAATTTGTACTTTAAAAAAATAATTACATTTTTCAATAGTCTAAAGTAAAGAGAGTATAATTATACAATAATTATTCATACCATTGAAAATCTAACCATTTTTTGTTTATTTTTTTAGCTAATCATCTTCAACTTTTCCTCACTACCTTTTTGTTTTTAAAAAAAGAGAATATAAAAAGTTGCAACCTTGTCCCATAATGAAATTACAGCATTGGTAATATTGTCTAACATATAATAACATGAAATTCACTTTGCACATGCATTCCAAAAATTTTAGATACATTAATTTTCGCCCACGTCTAATAGCATTGTAATTTTCCCAAAAAATTATTCTTCATACACCTAGTCTACCATGATTCTCGAAGAAAATAAACAGAGATCAATTCCATGCTTATGTTCAAATGCCAAAAAGTACCTGAGACATGAAAGTTGAAAAAAGGAAAACACTAATACGAATGTCAAAATAGAATGTGCCACTAAACTTGTTTCAGGTGTTCGATGAAAGTGTCAACTTTATTATAATCTCCAATAACAAACCTCTTCATAAAATCATTTTGCATCTGTCAATGATAGGGTGTGAGGGCTGAGAGAAATTGCATTATCGTCTGCACTACTATCGTGTGTTTTCCTGAAGTAAGAGATGATTTTTCTTATTAAATTTTTTCCAAAAAAATTATTTTTATAAATTTTAAATTCCTTTTCTTTTTTTAAGATTATCATATATTTTTGGGTTTTTTGACGTTAAATAATATTAGTAGTATTTTTGATTTAAGAAAAACATAAACTTCAGGCATCTAGAATTTATAAATCTAAAAGTTCATGCACTTGTTTGACTAAAAACCCTATGAATATGGGGTTTCAGAAAAAATAAAGTTGTAGAAAGATAAAGAATTAATTTTAATTACCAAAATATGATGATGTTATGGTAATGAAAGTGCCTTGTTATCTTTTGGGGCCTGAATTTCTACAAATCAGGAAAGATGCGGGAGCTAGGAGAGAGAAACAGTCAATTGCTAGCGAAGAGGGAAGCAATAACATTGGGGCAACAAAGAAAGTTTCTTATTCAAACTCCATAGCTGCTCCAATGGATGATCCGCATCTACCTTGTTAGTACTGGTACTGGAAGTTTTCAATGATTCTTGGTCTATTGGAAAGGCCGCCCCCAATCCGATAATTCTCGGGTTCATGACGAGGACATGCTTCACCTAGCTCCTTATTTATTGGATGGGTATCTTCAAGCCAACTCTCCGGGGCCGCGCTTTTCCAAGCCGGGGAGATATGATGCATTCATCAAGACTTATTTTAGGAAGAAGTATACGAATAACAGTTAATATAATTGATTATCATTATAGTTTATTATGGTTTCCTATTTCTGTTAAGATTAGCATTATGGTGTCCAAGTCTTATTAGGAATATTACACTTTCCTATTTCTATTAGAAGTTGTATCAGTTCGTAGTAGGAAGATTATGCACTTATAAATAAAGAGTCTCTAATCTTCTATCATAAACTATTAAATATTGAATGAATATTAATTTAAACACAGAGATGTCAATCTCTCTCTACCCTCCTCCTCTCTAAATTTCTCCATTCTTCCCCTTTTCTGTACCCAATCTCTATCAAATGTCTCATTTGCAGGTTGTAATAATCACAAGCATCTAATCTCGAATAGTTATATTAACGAGATCAACATATATAGCCTTTTTTTTTTTTGGCGGGGTGAGAATCAATATAGCGGTGTTTTATAAATAGCTTTTTAAAGAGTTTTTTAATCAAAAATAGCATTTTTGATTAAAATTAAATGTTTGACCAAGTAAAAAAGGTAATTTTAATGTTTGGTAAAAAAACTTTTTAGAAGAACTTTTTGGGTCCAAAAAGCTAATTTGAAAAGGCTAATTTCATGAGCGTTTTGGAAGAGTTTTTTGAAGAATTAGCTTTTTGTCTCACAATTTTATCAGAAATAGCTAATTTTACTAAATAATTTTTTAATAAACAGTTAATTCAAACAGCTAATACAAACACCTAACAGCTAATAGTTAATACAAATAGTTAATAGTTGTTTGCCAAACAGGATCACAATCAATGCAGGGTTGTGTTGATTGACTTTTGAGCTCTCATTGTGCTGCTGGAAAAACAGAGGTTTAAATTCAGAATAACGCATTGTAGAAATTTCTAAGTTTTTCTCACTACTTCCGCTCATGATATTGGCAAATTGGTGCATCATGGACTCGCAAGTGAGCTTGCATACTTAATCATGGCATCATCGAGGAAGCAACACGAATAATCATATTAGGTCTGACCCGGAATAGATCGTTATAGGGATGTTAACTTTGAACTAAGGTCGTATTCGTCAATAGCGTTTTGAGTAGCGTTTAGTGTTTTAATCAAGTCAATACACTAATCCTGCAATTTTTAGTGTTGGATAACATACTGTTTTGACTAGCATTTCAAATAGTATTTAGAGAGTTTTTTTTTCCCCCCTCGATCATTCATAGCCCAAGAAGGCATAATTGAACAGTACAAATAAAAAAAAAAAATTTAGAACTAAGTAATAGCAGACAATTTAAGAGAGTTGCAAATTGACAACACACTACTACCACTGCCACAAATCCTCTAGAACTAGTGAGCCACACCACTTGTTGGATATTCAATCTGTTGTGCATTAACAGCTTCAGACTAAACAAAACCACATGCCTGCATTTTCCGCCATTCATGGCATTCACGTAAGGTCTCCATTTACAATTATTAGCCCCCATGCGGTGACATTTAGAGTTTTAAGCAACGTTTCTAAAATGCTAACAGTATTAGCTTTTGACATTTAGAAGTAACGTTTCATATTTTTTTTTTAAAAAAATATCCTTTTGGAAATTATCTATGTCTTTTTATATCAATTTACATTAATAAGCTAAGCCAGCAGCTAAATTTACCGAACACATTTATTTTAACCACTCATCTAAACAGCTATTTGCTGGCAGCTAAATTAGAAACGCTATTAACTACCTAAACAGCTATTCGCTACCTGAATCACTATCCACTACCTAAACAGCTAGTTTTATCGAACAGGGTCTAAGCTAAAATAAATTGGAGTACTGAGATCGAATTGGACATTACAGTCATATTTCAATATTCTATTGGTTGGTTTGAGAAGCCAGCTTTGGTTTTTCTTTTTTTTTTTAAAAGAAATTTGGGTGAACCAGTTTGGTATTTACCCAATTCAATCGGATCAGAGTTATATTGTCTGATTTTAAATGAAGATTTGGTCAAATTTTAATTATTCTAATCTGATAATTTAAATGAGTTAGTTGGGTCATAAACGTGTCAATTTTGATCAAGTTCAGATCATGTTGGATTCTTATTTGGCTCATGCATTCACCACGTCATTTTATGACTTTCCCCTTACTTTATGGGAAGAAAGAGTTGTTCTATGCCACAGTAGTAACACGTGCACCGCAATATTGCACCCATGGCTCACAGAAAGCAACGGAAACCATGATCCTATTTATGTCAGATGCCCCTAAGCCACAATGCTCTTGGTAGAATAAAAATTCGTTATTGCTAAGAAAACAGTAAACTCTCCCAATATAAAACAAAAACTGTAGTTTATTAACTTTCAAGAAATATGTACAAAAACATAACACCGAGATAACATGTCAACAACAGCAGCAAACCCAGTGCGCATCCTGCTAGAGCGCACTAGATCTAGGTAAGATCGGATATTAAATCTGGAACTTATTTTTCAGACAACTTTGACACCATTTAGAACCGAACCAAACCGAACCGAACCAAACCGAAAGTCACGGAAGGGGCACAGTGGAACCAGGCCCAGGGAAAACAGCCTTCTTGGGGAAATGCCTAGGTGAAGTAACCATTCTTTTAGGATCTACAGGAATATCTGGATCTTCGACAACGTCGAGATTCAACAGTGGGGGAGGTTTAGGAGACCCACTTCCACCTAACTCAGCCTTGGCTTTCTCGATGTTATGGGCTGCCTGACAAAAATCAATTGGCTCAGCCTCCCCAATCTTGCCCGCCTGAAGTGGGGTGCCCGCGACGTAGGCCACACTCACTGGTTCATCTTTGTTTGCCCTCGCTGTCGAATGTGGCACCTTAGGGTCATTGATCTTCCCCATTTTTTACCTCGAACTCTATTACACACGTACGTACTCTCGTTACTTGGAATGTGTTAATTGGAACAGGTTCTACTTCTACGGATCTCTTGTACTTGAAAAATGTTACAAGTTTTATTTGCTATTTAGATATGTAAATGTTATGCTGTACTTATAGTAGTGATTCATTTGTACTTTAACTTGGACTAGGAAGTTCCAGTTAAGTCATTAGTTAATGCTAGAATACTCTTTTGAATGCCCCCGACATTAGAAGGATGTTCTCAAAGATTCCATGTTTTCTGTTTTGTTTCATTTTCGAATTGGTAATGGAAGTTAGAGGCATCTTCAAGTCTCTGGAGTCAACTATTCTTGTCTTTTGTGCTGTCTTGTGTGGGGCTTTATTGTTCCCTTGAAAATTTTCCTTTTGAGTTCAAATAAGAAATGTGGTGTATGTGTAATGTGCCGGCTGTTAGCACACCCCCCCCCCCCCCCCCCCAAAAAGAAAAAGAAAAAGAAGTGCTTATGTTGTTTTAGGCTTTAATTGTTAAATTTCATATAAATTGGGCCGTAAATAAAGAAGTCGTATATATAAATTCAAATGGTGTTTTTACATCCCATTCAACTCTTTCCACATCTCAGTAGTAGTTTTACAATGTAGAACACTATCTCTAATATTCTTATGGAAGGAATTAAGTAACCAAGATAGTATCCTATGGGGATGATAATGAAATCCGCAAAATTTGTCCCATATATAGCCGAAATGGGTGGTGAAAATGGGTTTTAAATAGGTATGGATGGGTATTGAAAAACGGGTATGGGTATAGTCCTCACCCGTCCCATATTCACACCTTACCTGTACCTGTTTTTAATAATAATATAAAAAAAATTTGGTTTAATGTTTTTATGGCTTAAGTTTAATCCAACTATTTCTAACAAAAAGTTAGTTAATAATGTGTATTATTTCGCATTTCAAAACAATACGTTCCCAAAATATCACGTCTTTGCAATCTTATAATGACACAAATATATATTATACTTGGATATGGGCTATATATCGGTATTAATTTCATTCTATATGTAAACCCTAACGCAACCTGCAATTTATTTTTTAATAGCCGAAGGGAACAAATCTGAGTACACCTTTCGAAAACAGAAAGCTCAGCCCACCCGTACTCGCCCCATTGTCATTCCTAATACCATATCGTTGCAGCATTGCCAGTAAGGAAGAAGCGGAGAATTAATTTGCACCAAGATTGGCATACAAACCGTCAACAAAAGCAATTTTATGCTTCAAAGTTCAAACAGAGTGCGTACCTCCAGTTCCATAGACCTCTCGATCGAAGATGTCCGCAACCAGGAATTGGCCTAGATGATCGGATGGATGAAGAAAGAGTGCATTTGAAGGTTCGATCTGGACCTTGTTGCTTGCAACAATTGCCCTGGCGTATGATATCATACGAAATCAAGAGCAACAAATGAATTGAAATGCAGACTTCCTCAATATGTAGATTTAGGGTTTGATTGGTTGATGAATTCAGTCAACCAATCGAAGAAAGAAGGAATAAAATTTTGTTTTCAAGTTGATTTAACGTCGGATCAATAGATGATTCGAATCAATTGATCGAAGAAGATCAAACAAGAATTTTTCAGATTCAGAATTTCACGTTCCTGCTCAGAGAGAGCGGGGTTTTGATTCATGTGTACTTTCATTGAGAAATCATTAATCTAAGCTTCCATTAATGTACAGGGTCAATAGGCTATTCTGATATCCATATACATGATACCTGTAAATTTCATTGTTAACATAAATACAATAACACAAAAACACACAAAGTGCACAACCTTTTCCCTCACAGGTGGAAGATTTGTTTCTACAATTCTCCATACAAGACCTTCCCCAGGGTCATCTAGGCACAGCCAGAAGATAATTACAGTAAGCTATTCTTGGAAAAAAATGTCCTCTCAATAGGAGTAAATGTATGAAATCATAATACATATTAGGACTCATACTCTCTGCCATCACTGTGTTCACCCGTCTGGCCATTCGAGGCTTCAAGAAGGCTTTGGGTGTTAGAAGAACGGCCCCACGCCCTCTCTTTCCAAATAACCTCCACCTCCTCGAATGTCAAGGCCTTTGTCTCAGGAAGGTAAACAGCCACAAACACAATGGCAAGAAGGGCAATGCCGGCAAGTATTAGGAAAGTGGAACCGGTCCCTGCAGCATCAGCTATAGAAAGGAATGACTCTGAGACAATGACGTTCGAGACCCAGTTCACGGTGGCCGCCATGCCCCCACATATGCCCCGGTATGCCTGCGGGTATATCTCTGAGTTCACTGTCCACGGGACGGGCCCCATTCCTGGGGAGAAGAAAGCAATGTAAAGGGCCAGACCTACCACAGCTAGAGCACCAGTGGATTGAAGGTAAAACGAGACCGAGAGGATCATGAGCGATGCAAAGACCCCTGACAGGCTCACCAGAGCTAGTAGGCGCCTGCCCGTGTGGTCGATGAGGTAGATGCCAAGGACTGTCCCAGCAGCATTCAGGGCGGCAACAATGAGAGAGAGGAGGAGGGCTAGTTGGTTGGACTGGAATCCGGCCATTTGGACAATCGTGGGGCTGTAGTACATGACAGTGTTGATGCCGGTAAACTGTTGAAATGCCTGTTGATTCAAAATGGAGAAGTCATGTTCACAGTCCAAATTAGTTTAGTTTGTCTTACAGAATATAAATAACCATTAACAAGGAGGGAAGCTGAGGAACCGTGAAAGGTTCCTTTTCCGGGTGGCTACTTTGATCTACCCATCTTAGTCTCACTTTTGTTGATAACTAAACATGTCTGTCTACGTATCAGCAGAACACAGTTACTTCGGCATTTGTCAGAACAAGGACTAACTGAAATAATTTAGATCTGGCAAATGGATTGGGCCGGGCAGGGGGGGTTTTAATTTCAAATCACGACAAACAAGCTAGTGGAAAATTCTGGTGGATCATGTTCTGGCTATTTTAGGGTCTACTTTGATCATGTTCCTTGGTATTGGTTTTATTACGTAAACAGGAGTTATCAAATACATCAGCTGATGCAGAAAAAGGCACGAGATCAGGATCACTTAACATTACACATCTGAAGTAGTTCATGAAATTAAGAGTTATGCACAAGCATCAAGCACAGTTGCAAAATCAAACCACAGGCTTTTTGGCCAAAAATGCCGCCATGGCAAAAACAAATGAAAGCAAAATAAAAATAGCAATAGAAATAAAAAAAGAATCATGCCCTCTTTTTCTAAAGATTTACCTGAAGACTACCTCCAACTAGAAATGCAAGCCTTATTTCTTTGTTTCTGAAAACATCCCACACACTGGCTTTCTTTCTAAGGCGTTCTTCCTCCGCAGCAGCAGCAAGTTGGTCTACCTCATCCTCTAATCTATAAGGATCATAGATCTTCGAAAGCACTGCAATAGCATTAGCTTTGTCTTGCTGAAATGCAGGACAGATAGACCTCATTAGTCTTGGGGATCATCAAAAGGTGGAATGAAAAGAACGTGGCCATTTACCTTTAGGTAAAGCCAGCGAGGGGACTCCGGCAAAAAGAGCATGCACAAGAATTGTACAACAGCAGGCAAAGCTGATACTCCAAGCATCCATCGCCAAGTTCCAGGGACCTGCTCAGAAAATTACATTTCAGAAATATAAACTATTTAAAGATAAAAATCCATCGAATAGGTGCATTGAAGTGTCTCAAACCCAAATGCAACTAACAATTCCCAGTGCTATATTAAAATGAGGTCAAGTACATTAACTAACACACTAACAATATCCAAGATATACTTCGCAAAATGTAGTGGTCAAAATGATAGGATGAGACATATTTCAAATTTGCAAGATCAAACTGATTAACCCAAATGAAGATCAGATTTCCAGAGAAAGATTTTAAACCAACAACACTTTTCTAGTCGCAATGTTCACAAATTATTATGAAATTCTTGTAAACTCAACTACAAGAGACAGTACCTAACAGAGGGACAATTCAGAAACAGAAACCTATTAGCTTGACAACACTTAATGTAAAAAAAAAAAATATATACTCTCAACAAACTATTCTGAATTAGCACATTGATATTATCCATTGAAAGTTAAGCTAAGTAAAAATACTACTACCATAACAATTTCGATGATGAATTTCGTTTTGAAAATACAAGATTTTACACTTCAAATTTCAAAGCCGAAAAAAAAAGGAAGCTTCCTGCTGCAATGTTTCTCATCATGGAAACATTAAATGCATTCCCTCTTCCTATCTCGGAGCTGCTTGTTTCCAAACTGCACAGAGGCAAAAACTTTTTCACACAATCTAATACTTAGAAAAACACATACAAGTTATACATTCTCCACAGTAACTTCTCCTGAAAATAGTATCAGATGTATAGAACCTGCAAGTCTGAAAGCCATGTTCATTTGCACTTTCTGCCATAACAAGTTGGAGACCTATGAATCACTGAGTGTACACAAAAAATTCAGAAAAGGAGAACAAAAAAGATAAGCACCCAATATGGTTGTATGACAGGGATCTAGCGTACTTTTGCTCATTATTTCTCCGACCAACAACAAACAAAAAGAACGTCTTTTTCACCCCCCTAGCTCCTACATTGGTAGTATAAGCAGCGGGCCAATGAATTTGGGATCAGTGCCATGGACCAGATGCACCCATCCACCAAATCTTTTCAAAAAGATTTTGTGTTAACAATCCCTAAGATATTTAGGACAGCCACAAAATTAATTGGTACTCATTAGATTCCATAAACTGCAAAAGCAGGACATTGTTATACAATAATATCCACCACTACTAAGCATGTGAGTTCGTAATAGTAAGCAAAAGCATCCATATATTGCCGCAAGATTTATCTGACCTGTGTAAAAGCAAGGTTAACGAGGTAGGAAAGGAACTGGCCACCAGTGATCATAAGCACATTGGTGCTCACCAGCCCTCCTCTTACTTCTGTAGGGGCTGCTTCTGCAATGTAAATGGGAGCAGTTACTGATGCCACTCCGACACCCAGACCAATGAAAAGGCGCCCAAGTATAAGGATGTAAGGATCTGGAGCAACAGCCATGACAATTGAGCCAGTTGTGAAGATCACATCAGCAAGTAGTGTGGCTTTCTTCCGTCCAAAAACATCATTAATCCATCCACCTGCTGTAGCTCCAATCATTGCACCTACTAGGGCCATGCTGACAATTGTTTCCTGCCATTAAAAGAATTTTATAATATTCCCAGTGAAACTAAAAAAAAGCAATTGCCTTGGAGACCCACAGATAGCAGGGAGTCAAGTTATGCAGCCTCAAGCCCCACAACCAAATCCCAGAGAGTTTGTTTCAGTTGGACTCTAGATTTGATCGGTGTTCATTGCTCACTCTCTTTAAAACAAAAGGTAAAGAACAGTTGAATGAGAAACATATCTCTAGTCCACTGTAATCATAAGCTTAAGAAATTGTCCAACAGTTATTTTTCCAGAAGTTGACAAACATATAAATTATATCCAAAAGTGATATAATACCATAGAGGATCTAAAACAGAAGCAACTCCCCATATTGTGCATTTAGAATACAGTAACTTCCGCGCCATCAATCTAACTTAAGGAGTATAGGACCAAGGAACAAGTGTAAATTGTACCTAGCTTGTCCTCTAAGGTGCTTGAACGAAAGATCTAATGGCAAGCTAATAATGCGCATATTTCCAGGTTCACAGCTGACTCAAACTGCAAGTTTGCACCTAGGGATGAACAAATCTCACTCTGATTTGTCTCCAAGCCGCACTCAGACGCCAACAGAGATCCTTGAATTCCCTTTATTTATCTTCTACACTCTATCCAAGGCACTAACAAAGAAAATCGAAATCTGAAACCACAAAGAAAGACACATAAAAAGACCCTGCCACCAGAGAAACCTTCTGTGATATCATGTACCACAACCTTCAGTGTCATTACCCTAATAATGACCATTGACCAAAGGACAGAGTAATTCACTGTGGCTTATACCTGCAAGAAGTTGCTCTTTCTAACTTCTTCAAAGTCATCCTTGATGTATAAAAGGGCCCCTGATATAACACCTGCAATCAAAGGTTTCCATCAGAAGAACAGAAAGGAAATGGAGATGGAAGTATTCTTGAGAGAGTTGCAACAGGAAAATGTCAGTACAATAGTTAAGGCTTGACGGAGAATTACAGCCAGTGAAATTTTTATCTTACTTATCTACAATTAAAGCCAGGACATAAAGGAAACATGTGGCAAAACATGCTTACTTTTTCAAAGCTAAGAAGTAACAAAAAGTTGACAGTTGCACTTTCTCTTGGATGAAACACTTCGCCCTATCCCAAGAACTGAAAATTTATGTTGTACAATTTTACCAGTTACAATAGTTTCAATTTGCCATTCAAAGGAATTGAATAAACACAGCCATTATTCAGAATAACTAAAAAAATTACTAGGAATGTAACAGAAATAGGCCACACAGTTACAGACATGGAAGCCTGGATTGGAGATAACAGCAAGAAAACCATGAACAACTTCAAAAATTTTAAAGTCATTTGACAAAGAGGCAATGCAGCTCCATTATAAGTCTCAACCTAGCCAATGAAATCATGGTCTCCAGTTTCCGTTAATAAAGAAAGATTTTTCCTTCTTTACATGTATTGTTTTTTTCTTTGGTTTGAAAACCTTGAATAGATTCAAAAATTCTGCACCTTAACAAAGTGGCAATGCAGCTCCAGAAAGGTTCAACTTAGAAAGTGAAATCATGGCCATTAGTCACAATTATTTCCTTTAATGCATGTCTTTTTTCCTCTTTTTTTTTTTTTTTAAGGGGAGGTAATTCTTCTCCATGTACATGTGCTACTGTGCTAGGATCTCAAAAATGCATGGAATTCCTTTACTAACAACACCCTTAGTAAAGTTCTTCACAGTCAACAACAGCACAGTAAGGATCAAACCAATTATGGGCCTTTAAAATACATAACTTTTTCCTGACAAGCAGAGAAACTAATCCATAAAAATCCTTACTGAACAAAAAATGATGAAAGACCCTGTTTTTTGCTAGTTCAAGTTGGAAAGAAAAAATGCAAGTAATGAGAATCAAACAAAGGTTCAAATCCAACTCCCCCCCCCCCCCCCCAAAAAAAGAAATTACATTTTAAACATTATTAGCACTATTCACTTAAATAAACAAAGGTTTTAAGCGGATAAGACTACATACCTGTATCATACCCAAAGAGCAAGCCACCAATCCCAGCAACAACAGTCAAACCCAGCACATACCCATTACTGAAATATGCAATTCTTCTTTCAGGGAATGCATCTAAATATCCTGAACTCCCTGGTATCGAATCTAGAGTCATCTCAACCAAACACTCTCGATACTTGCTATTTTATTATCAAAACAAACACCCACACACAACCCACTTCAGAAAATGAATCAAAATTGGAGCTCCAATTCAAAAAAAGGGCAGAAATTGACCAATTACAAAGAACCCAGATGCTCTTATAGGGTGTTTGAAATAACTTTAAAGCAGAATGTGTTTAGAAGTACAGAAAAATACAGGGCAGTGATACTGATAGGTAACAGAGAGAAACAGAATTTTAACAGACCCAGAAAAACAGGGGGTACTAAAAAGAATGAAAAGTGAAAACCCAGAATTGTTGGGTGAACTTGAAGCTAAAAATAAGGGCAGATGCTTGAGAACCCAGATAAAACAGGTGGACAAAAAAGGTGTTTATTGGGCCAGATTTTTGACAGATTAATAATGATCATAACAATTTGAAAGATATGCGGAGAAAATCTCAGGAAAAAGCAATAATTATTGTGTTGGCCCCCAAAAAACAGCTGAAAATGAGTCAACGAGCATAGCTGGAGTCTGGAGAAGATGAAGATGGGGTTGGTGGGGATGGGGTAGAACTAAGGAGGGGAGAGAGAGAGAGTCCAGCTCAGATATTCAAATGTTTTTTTGGTTCTCCTTCCTTATTTTTCCATTTTCATGACTCACGTACACGTCAATCACTCAGCCACAATTGTGATCTTATCTCATTTTCAGAGCATGTACGGCGGATTAAAAAACGATGGCATAGCCTCCTTAGCGTACGTGTAATGGTTAACCTGTTTTTTTGATTCATTGTTGAAAGTCTACTTTTCTATATCAACTTCTAAGCTAATTTTTTAGAGCGTAATTAATGGTGCATCAAAAATTTAATTTATCACTGCCACATCAATTTTCTCTCTAACTTTTTGCCTCACAATCCTCACTCTCTCCAATGAAATGTTCACCACTTTGGCTCACTAAATAAAATAATGCCCATGGGCTCACTCTACAACATACAACTTTATTTTTAAAATTCAAAAAAAGAAAAACTAATTAAAAACATTAAAAAAATTTTTAAAAAGTAAGGGAAGTCCGGGAGCCTCCTTATGTATGCGAGCCACCTCGTGAGGTACGGGCCACGAGGCTTCCAGTAGAGCTGAATGCTTGCCTCACTCTTATTTTTCTCTCTTCTTTTTCCCTCGCGAGTAGACCGCTGGGAATGCCCTTAGCTCACAAGTCTCCATCTCTCCAATACAAGGCTCACGTCAATCACTTAGCCAATTTTGAAAGGTTTTACAGAAAGTCTTTGGTATAAAATTACAATTTAACGGTTCCTACCATCCCAAGACGGATGGACAAACTGGAAGAGTAAATCACATCGTTGAGGACACGTTATGAGCCAGTGTACTAGATTTTTATGGAAAATATGAGGAGTATTTACCCCTAGTAGAGTTTTCGTATAATAATAACTATCAAACTACTATAAAAGTGGCCCTTTTGAAGCTTTATATGGTAAAAGATATAAAACTTCACGTTCTTGGAATGATTTGAAGGACAATCCAATCTTGGGACTTGAAATGGTTCAAGAAATAGTGGACAAAATCAAAATTATCCAATGAAATATGAAAGCAGCACAGGATAGGCAGGAAGCATATGCGGGCCAAAGGCAGTGGCCTTTGGAGTTTGAAGAAGGGGATGAAATATTTCTGAAAGTTTTTCCTATTAAACGAGTACGGAGATTTAATGTTAAAGGAAAGTTAAGCCTGTGATTTGTTGTGCCTTATGATATCTTTGAGAAAATCAACCCAACTACTTACCGCTTAGCCTTACCACCTGAATTGCAGCATGTGTATGATGTGTTCTATATTTTGCAACTTCGCAAGTGTGTGCACGATCCAACTCATGCAATAGTTTATAAACCCTTGGAAGTTGAAGCTGGAGGGTTAACGTATGAAGAGCAACCCGTGAAGATAATAGATTAAGGAGTACAATAATTGTGCAACAAAGCTATACATTTGGTTAAAGTCATATAGACCCATCATTGAACCTCTGATGCTACATGAAAAATTGAAGACGAAATGAAACCTTATTACTCACATTTATTCAAAAAGTAAGTTCGGCATAAGTTTTGAGGATGAAACTTTCTTTAAAGGGGAGAAGATGTAATAGCTCGTCACTTAATCATGTTTAATTGGTTTCAATTCTTACATTAGTCACATGGTTATCACTGATTTGAGCCGTGAACCGTGCATTTTTCTATTGATAAACAAAGCAATGTTCGATTAAACGATTAGGTTAATGCGAAACTTTCTCCAGACCATATAAAGTCTCAAATAATTATGGAAAGTATACAATTTCTTGAAAGTATGCGTCTATACTCGAACTATATCAACAATTTACCGAGCCATAAGCCCATAACAATTTCTTAATAGCTAAGAAAAGATAGAAAATTATCGAATTACTACATGCCAAATGTATGGCTAGTTTTGGGCCATGTGTAAACGAAAAGAAATTGAGATAAGCTCGTATTAATTTTGATGTGACAAAGTGATAAGTTCACATTAATTTTGATGTGATAAAGTGATAAGTTCACATTAATTTTGATGTGATAAAGTGATAAACGCGCATTAATTTTGATGTGACAAAGTAATTATCCAAACAAGAAACAAAGGACAAGTAATAAAAAGAGCATTACGAATTTAAGGGGCAATGGCTATTTAAATAGTACTAGTTTTTTACCCGTGCATTGCACGATGGTTATTACTTCTCGGTTGACAAGTTTCAGTATCTTGTTGTGTATGTTGTTGGTGTTAAACCATACTGAGTTCTGTGGACTTGATGGTATCACCTTTTTGCTGAATTTATTTCATATAAAATCACCTTAATCATATGTACGTGAATTTTTGATATGCAATCTACCTTTTTAAATCCTGTTAGTCAAGAACTTTTTAATTGTTTTTTTTTTTTGTTTTAAGATATTATGTCGTTTGACGCTGCGTGACTTTTTTTTTAAAGTTTAAATTGATTTTATGCAATAACCATATTGACGGTGGGAGCAAATGAGCAAAGGAAAATCATATTATTTCCAGAAATTTAATGTTGTCTTTCTTAAACTTGGATTTTATTTTTAAAAATGCATCATATGATAATGTGAAATGTAATGTATAAAAAGTAGTTATAATATGAAATGTTCAATAGTACATCAAATTTGTCGTCTTCGCTATGTATTTGTCGCTAATTTTTGTTCTCAGATTAAGTAACCTACAAAAGTAATATATATTATACTAAGTTAGGTTTTGATTTTTCATTTGTTCCTAACTATTTGTCATCAATGATGTGTTGTTAAATGCATGTAATGATTTTTTACATGCTTATACATTTCTTGAAAAAATATACGATAATATTTTTGTATTTATTTGTACTTACCTACAAAGAGGCATTTCAATTGTGAACTTTCGGTATATTTTATCTGCCTGGAGTTGCCTGCATAATATTAGAGGAATTTATTAATTGTTATTATTTTAATCTCTGATTATATTTAATTCTAAGAATCATAATATGTCATGGTTTGCATAATTAGAACTAACATTTTGTAGGAGTTTACTAACACTAAAAAATATATAGTGTCAATTTTTTTTTGGGTAATTTGTAGTAGTGAACTTATTCTGAGTACATATATACCACTGGTAAGTTGTTGGATACTTTTTGTAGACAATATTTCTTGTGTATCCTTCATAGTGTTCATTGTCATGTTTAATGATAAACTTCAAACTCTTTGGTGAAGTCACCTGTGATGCGGCAATTCAATTGTCTATGACTTAATACCGATTTTGAAAAGTAAACTTCTACATATTTCAGTGATTGTCCTTGACTTTTATTTATAGTAATTGCACAACAAACATAAATAGGAAACTGCCTTCTTTGTAATATGAATGGCCATTTTGTCTCAGATGAGTGCAAAATAATTATAGGGATTGTAACATTCATCATGACATTGATCGAGAAAAGAATATGATTCTTTTGCTTTCGTCAACCAACGCTTGTTAGGACTCATTTTTGTATCCTCTCACAACTAACAATCATATGGAGACACAAATTTTCTTTTTGATCAAATAACGACGCAAAACTTAGATGAGATACTACAAAATTAAGTCCCTATTTATAGGAATTGCAAATTAAGATAAACTCTAAGTAAAATGAGTAGCTGTCGGGATTATGATGTAATTAATTTCAAAAATAATATATAATATAATAATTAAAGGTGAGCATTAAAATGAAATAATGAGGTATCTAGCAAAGGTTATATAATATTAAAGATGTGCATTCAAATGAAATAATAAGGTAATTTACTAATAAAAATAAATTAGCAAAAGATCAGTTAGCATATATGAGATCAAATGTCAAATTCGTAGGGTCATGCATGCCATTTAAAACTAATAATCATAACAAAATGTGCATTTTTTTCCCTGGAGATTTCCATTGGTTTGATTGTATTCATTATGCACGCACTTACTTCATATGTCCATTACAGATTATTTCAATAGTTTAACAGCATCTTTAATATTATTTAATAGTGATCATGGTCATTCCAACTATTTGACCCATGATTTGAATAAAAATAAATTTGATTAATAATTCTCATGATCAACAAAGCATGGGAAAATTGTTGACAGTAGTAACAATATTCATTATGCACGCACTTACTTCATATGTCCATTGCAGATTATTTTAATAGTTTAACGGCATCTTTAATATTATTTAATAGTGATCATGGTCATTCCAACTATTTGACCCATGATTTGAATAAAAATAAATTTGATTAATAATTCTCATGATCAACAAAGTATGGGAAAATTGTTGATAGTAATAACAAAAAAACAGATAAATCTTTGACCTTAATCTTATCTCTTTGGCGTATACTTATTTATTAACAAAAAAAAAATCAACAAAGAAAAATAAAAAAAATTTAAAAAAGAAGAAAGAAATATTATAGCATATGAAGAAATTTTAGTACCATTTGAACTTAGGAAAACTTTTAACGTTCTTTTTGGGGATGGGGGAGTACTACTAATTTATGAAGTCAATTATGGTCTATTGTGGGAATGTAAAAAAATTACTCTTATATATTAATTTACCTATTAAATTTAAATTTGCTAAAGAACTAATTATATTATATGATTTTTGAGCACAAAATATAATCTCAAGCAAAATATAAATTGAACAAATCACTGAAGCGTTTCTTTTTTCCATATCATAAACGTAAATTACAAATATGAAAAGAAACTAAATATTGTACTAAATTAAAGTAGTCGTAAGCGAAACCCAAAATCACATTAAGCTCCTACTGTATTTCATATTATCTTAAATCCAATTATGTGAGATGTTTAAGCAATCAAGCTTTATAGTATGCAAAATAAACAACCTAATCAGTATTCAAGTGTCAACTCATGATATATTCACTCAAAAATAAATATATAAAAATAAATATATTTAGATTTAGATATTCAATATATATTTACCTCAAAAATAATGTCTAACACACTTCCATTTTTTTTCTTGGGTAAAATCTAAATCATTTTTTTGTTTTATATTTAAGTTTTTAAAGATTTTCAATTACTAATTAGTCATAACATATGAGAAAACTTAACATTAAATTGAATTAAAATTGCATTGATAACCTACATCCACCTTAATTACATGATAGAAGACTATTATGTTGCTATATTACATGGCATTCTTATCTCTAGTGGCACCTTAGATGGCATCCTATGTGGCATCCCACGTATCGCTCATACATGAGTTCAATCCAACTTTTGATATATATGTATGATGTGAGTTTTGGAAATAAGCCAATAAAAATAAAAAATCCAAGAGAGTTCACCCTTCCTCTTCCCTCCCCCACGCATGACACTCCCCCTAACCAGTAGTAGCTGTCAGCCACTGCCGACCCTCACCGCCTGACTTCACTGCCCCTGACCCCAAGTCGCCGATTTAGCTCAGCCCCACCATCTCCTCCACTTCACACCCCTTGGTTGCACCCATCGCCACCTCTAATCTCTTGGAAGGTAATTAAATTTTGCTCTTCCATTATATTCAACCTCATATGTCAATGGTTATTCATATAAATGTTGGAATGAATTTTTGTATTTTGATTATGTGATTGTTGGGGGTGAATATTTATAGGAAGAATTGACAAGTAATTAGCAACAGTCATAATATGGGTGTGAAGGTATTATTGCAAGAAATTTTAGTGGAAGAAATGTGTATAACAGAATAGTGGTCTAAATGATGCTTAATTGTTCAAGCAAAGCTATAGTATGCTCAAGTAATGCAGATATAAAAGATTGTTAATGGTTTTCTCTAAGTAGAGGGGTTACATGACACAGTTGGAAGTGAGAAGAAAATTGAAGTAGTTATAAGGACTATGTGGTTAGTGCTTGGTAAATTAGGATGCAATTTGTGCAATTAGCTTTGTGGTTGGATTATTTAGATACTGGGCAATCAATTTGCCCGATTATAGTTTTCACGAGTCAATTATAGTCATCAGAAAGTCTAATGGAAATGTTTAAGGAGACAAGTCTGTGAGCTATGTTTGGAATATCGGGGCAATGAAAAGAAAATAAAATAGGTTGAATTAAGATCTCCCCTTGAAAGAAAATTCCACTAGCTAAGAGTGTTGGGTTAGTAATGTGTGGTAACATAGCATGTGTGACGTCTTGGGTTTTAAAAAGAGAAGCCTAAGAGTATGATTGGAACACTATAAGACTTACAAGTATTAATTCTCTTAATTAATACAGAGTGTCACTGAATCTATTTCCAAGAAAGACACCCCAAAGCAGGAGCAAAAAAAAGAAGAGTATAAATAAATGCCAAAAGTACGTCATTATTTGTACCCTTGAAAGATGCCTAAATTTAAATTTCCTAATATTATCAAGTTTTATTCGGCCGCTGGAACCTTGAGGATCCATTTCATTGTTCATTGTTCAATGCAATGTTTAATATTTAATATTCATTGTTCATAGTTTCTGCTATCAGAATTCACAGTTCGGACCCTTCCCGTTAAATGGAAAATTCATAGTTCATTGTTCATTGACGCCATGACCACTATTCAGATGTTTGGGTAGCCGTCCAGGCTGAGAAACAATTAATTTCATAGTCAATGTTAAATGTAGTGTTCCTCAAAGGACATTTAAAAAGCATAGCCTTAAAATTGCGCACGCACTCATTGACCCCTTGTAAATAGTTATCGATTGTACCAGAGTAATGTACTGAGTTATAGCTCATTTTTCCACTATTTGTGTTTTCCAACTATTTTAGGAAAGGAAAAGCAGTTTAAGGTGAAGCAGAAGCCTGCAAAGGTTAAGGGTTCAGGAGAAGTGGGTCAGAGCAGTGATTCTTAATCCTCTGTCCTAGGTAGTCATTTTGAGGACTTAGAAAACGACTTATATTTTGAGCATGTGTGCAGCCTCAGTGAAATGTAAATCCATTTTGGAAGTGATTAAATCGTTGTGTGATGCCTACTTTAAAATGTTTAATAACAATCTTAGACCTTATTTGGTGTAATTATTGTAACTGGCGGATGCTACTTATCTGGTCGATGCTATTTCTTTATGTGCAGCCTTATCCCTGAGGGATGGCAGCAATGCCTTGGCTTGATAGCGCATTCCGCTGACTCATAATGCTTACTAATAGAGGCATTTAGAAGGTGATTAAGGTAGAGTGTTGCACTTTACCAATTAGATTAGCTGACAACAACATTCTCCTCCACAAATTGACAAAAGAAATGGCTAAAAGCTCATCCACCAATATTGGTTTGCAAATTCCTAGTAAAAACAAACTGGTAATAGGCTAAATCGATTTACCTGCTTAACCTATTTAATTCAAGGAAAATGAGTCGTTTTTTTGGGACTGAATAATGATAAATTGGTCTAATTGAGCTTGAGAGTCAGTGTAGCATGCATTAAACTAAAGGGAGAAAAATATAGTGGAAATAGATTGCGAAAATAATTACTCATAGATGGTATAAAATTACCTTAATATGCCCTGCTCGTCGAACTTCATGTGGGAGAAGAGTCTGGTATGCAGTAGAAATGGAGTACTTTCCACCATTTATGACAGTCCATTGGTTCTCCTCATTGAGCCATTCTCTCTTTGTAGATCCTGATTTCTGTTTTGATTTGATGACTCAATAGAATGCTCTCTTCCATTGACTGGTTTGATTCGATAGAATGATGTTTTCTCTAAATGATCGGGAAAATTGGCATGCTTGCCCCGTCTTTTTGTTTTGCACTTACAATTTGATCTCTTAGGAGTTGGGATTGTGACGAGTGACGGATGTATTGGGGGATTGTCCTACTCTTGTTGGTTGTCAAGAACCACCAACAACAATCACAACGACAACAACAATAAGATGATCGCAAACAATCATTTGACATCTTAAAATCTAGCTTCTCATTCTCAAACACCATCTTATTTCGTAAGGGGCTATTTCTCTACAAAAGGCACAACCCCTAAAAAAGAAGGCCCTGTAACGGCATAGTACGCCCTGAAACAAACCTAGACAATGCTAACAACTTCAACACTTCCAACTAAGGCAAATATTCAACCAGTCAAGAGATTGAGTATCATACAAATATAAATATGACAACCATGCTTGTTTGATGCCATAAATCACACAAAATAGCAAACGATAAGTGCTAGTTTTGTCGCTCGCTCCCATTCAAGGATTCAAGCAAGCTCTCAGTGGTCTCCTCGGTGCCATAGGCGCGTTCCCTGAATACCTGATCCAGCTCCTCAAACGTCAAGGCCTTGGTCTCAGGAACGAACACCACCACGAATAAGATTGCGACCACCACTATTCCCGCAATGATCAAGAAAGTGGGTCCAGTCCCGATTGCTTCGGCGATGGAGAGGAAAGACTCAGAAACAATAAGGTTCATGAACCAACATACGGTGGCCCCCATGCCTCCGCACAACCCCCGGTAAGCCTGGGGGTATATCTCAGAGTTGATGGCCCAGGGGACAGGCCCCATCCCCGGGGCGAAGAAGGCAATGTAAAGGGCAAGCCCAGCAACTGCGACCCATGAGAGGGCGGAGCTTGAGGAGGTGCCAGAGGACCCAACCACAAAGGAGATAGAGAGCATGATGAGGGACACAAACACGCCCGATAGACTTGCAAGGGCTAGGCTACGCCGACCCATGTGGTCAATCAAGTAGATGCCAAGGATGGTCCCGGCGGCGTTCATGCCGGCAACAATGAGAGAAATTAGAAGGGCCAGCTGGTTGGAGCTGAAGCCTGCCATCTGGACAATTGTCGGGCTGTAGTACATGACTGTGTTGATACCTGCAAGCTGCTGAAATGCCTGTGCAGTGGGCATATATGTGGAGGAATAAAGATATTAATAAACGCAATGAACCTCTCAAGGGCTCAAAAGAAAGTAAAGCAAAATTTGCAGCATAAAGGTCCATGACTGTTGCTTGGGATTGTTCAGTCCAACGCCTAATCACTTAGATTCTAGAACCTGGTTTTGCTAAGAAGTTGCTCTATTTGGTCTAGATATGAATCACACGATATGGGGGTCAAATTATGCACATATCTCAAAATGAGAATGTTAAGAGTGAGTATGAGCATCCCAAATTGCTATGTTCTAGGGTAACAGACACACTTAATCGCACCAAAACGTATGGAATGCCTCCAAAATCCAGGGTTCATGTCTGAAATGGGAACAGCAATTACAAGAGGTTAATTGTTCTCGGTGACTAATGCCATCCTCCTTTCCTTCTCGTAGATTATGAGGATAGCTTCCATGTTGGATGTATTTAGTCCTATGCAGGATGCTTATTTTGGATCTAGCCTTTTTCTCTTGACATATAATATACTCTATTTTCTTCATGAAAAAGGGGAGGGGGGTTCCGATAACTAGATTTCCAACACAAAATGCCCATGCTGAAATGCGTGGTTGATATGATATGCAAGTTGACACTTCAAAGTTCAAACTAGACCCAATACAGATGAAATCCACCCCAACCCATACATGGAACTTGAACATTTGATCTTGAAAGGTTTGACTGTTTAAGCATTCCGAGTAACTATGTTTCTAAATATAACTGATAATAGGCCACCAGACCAGAAAATTTTCAAGGCTCAAAACAAGTATTCTTGGTCAACCTGCCACAACACATCAGACATAGGGGACAAGACTTGAGCTCAGGCAGGCGTCCTGACCCGACTGGTCAAAAAGAAAAGCCAGGTATAGATTATTTCTAAGGTAAGCACTTTCATTCATAACTGCTGGGAAGTAATACATACAATTCTAAATACTATGCTGTTATGATTTGCAGTTTTTTATGATTTTTGCTAATAATATTCTCTGGAGTTCTAGTTGTTTAAACCTCTGTTCTTAGTATGCAAGTGAATCCTGATGCAGTGCCAAAATCCTGATGCAAGTCAAGTTTGACCAAGGATACTAGCACAGCCAGGTGGTCATGGCTGTGCCGACCAGAGTGAAGGTTGGGTCGACCTACAGCTGTGAAAAACTTGACCAGCCAGAGCTTGTCATCCCACCCCGACCTGCACTCTTTGATCAGGACTAGTCCAACACACAGTGCCAATATTGAAGTGTGTTCATATGATACGGCAGCAAGTCAAGCTTTGCCAAAATCCAACACAACCCTCTTTCTAGAGCCCAAACCCAAATGAATACAATCCATGTAAAATGGCAAGCAGTTCTAATCAGACAGCAATCATTCTTATGTGATCATCTAATACGTATCGATCAATGATGCATCAAAACCTCAATTACAAAAGCGATATTAAAATGTAATCAGAAAATGGAAACCTTACCAGGAGACCACCACCAGCAATAAAAGCTAATCTCAGTTCCTTTCTCCAGAACACATCTGATATATGGACGGCAGCCTTTTGCTTGCGTTCCTCCTCAGCAGCTGCTGCAAGCAAATCAAGTTCGTCTTCCAACCTAAAAGGGTCATAGATATTCGAGAGTACCTCAGCAGCTTTTGCTTTCTCTTTCTGCAAAAAGAGCAAGTAACATAGATTTCTCTACGAAAAGGAGAAGAATTCAAACATGAGAGACACTAAGAAGATTTGACTAGTGAAAGTTTCACCTTTAAGTAAAGCCAACGTGGCGACTCTGGCAAACATAGCATAAAGCAGAATTGCAGGACAGCAGGTACACCTGATACCCCAAGCATCCAACGCCAAGTTCCGGGGACCTGAACAAACATGAAAAAGAAAAACAACAATGAAAAAAATCCTTTGACGGTATTCAAAATTAACCAAAGGTAAAGTTCTGGAAAAAGAGCAGACAAATTGGCAGATGTATCAGGCAAAATCATTGCAGTGCATATAATCTTTTGGAAGCTGCCTCACATTAAGGGCCTGTTCTTTTTGTGCGTAAATTCGGGTGGGTAAAAGGGTGAACTGGGTTGAAGTGGGTTGAGGTGGGTTGAAGTAGGTTGAAGTAGGTTGAATTTTTTTATGTGATAAATTGAACTCGATTAAAATAGCGGAAGTGGGTTGAAGTAGGTTGAAGTAGGTTAAAGCAGGTTGCAGTGGGTTGAGGTTGGTATTTTGGAATTTACCAATGAAAAGGACAGGGCCTAAGTTCTATAAATCTAAAAATATTCAACTCACTCTTCTTGTTTTGTTAATTATAGACCAAATAACATCAAGTTTGACGTTAAACTTTGCTTGAAAAGAGACAATGTGAAATCCATGTTCAAGGCATACGATGCAGACATAGGGGGCAAAAAACACTGCTTTCACATTTCAGAAACATGACCTAGCTTGATACGGGTTTGAAATTAATCAAACGTTGAGATAGATCACGGAGATCATACTTCATGCGAAATAAGAATCAGAAACAAAAGTTCCACCATCCATGGTTAATAGCAGGGAAAGCACCAGGCCTTGGATCACCACCTCCTGAACCACCCACTTTGGCCAAATCTGCACCTTCACGCCGTTAAATCTTACCAAAAACCACGTGAAGATGAAAGGAATGCAGCTCTTCAGACAACATTACAAGGAAAACATGCATTGCATTTGTTACAAAACATCATGTGAATCACGAGTCATAAAAAGATATTTGAAGATATGATCCACATGCTGGCTTGTTTCTCGCTTATCACAAAAGTCAAAGTGTAACTGAGAGCTGGTGGTTCCATCAATATTGTGCTATAAAGCAAACAATTATATGGGAAGAAGCAACCCAGCAGGATTAAACAAATTCCAGCTTAACAAATTTTGCTTAAGTGATGCTTACTTGGTGGTAAACCGCATTTTTTTTTTTTTAATAAAGGGTTTAGAAAACAAATTATTAAACAAAAGAAAAACATCAATTTCCCCCCCCCCCCAAAAAAAAAAAAACTCATAAATCAGCTTAGTGCTTAAAATCTTTACAGAAAAATCAACGAAATTGTAGCAATCTACAAAGCATATATCGTAAGTCTCTCACATTGAAAAGCTGAACATTAGTTCATGTTGAGAAAGACAATGTCGAACTGTTTACACTTGAAATCAAACATTCAGCTATCAAGTTAATCTGTAGAAGAATGGGAGTATGGTACATTAGAAAGAAAGGATGCGAAAGGAGTTCCCATGAGTGCTGTTTCTCATTGCTAGATATATTAAATGCAAGGACACTTCTCTATCCCGACTCTTCAAACTGCACAACATCAGAAACTTTGCATACCGAGAAAGTGCCACTAATCATCTGTCTGACTCAGACAATTCAATGTGGCTAAGGGCTGAACTCAGTCATTTTCTGAGACTTTTGGGTGTTTCTTGTTTAAAGTAGAGCGCAAAGTGCCTATACCCCTGTTGGAGCGATACGAGTCTAACACTAACAGTGAAGCTGATGAAGAATCCAAACATCAAGAAGAAAACCATCTTTTCACTAGAATGATAAGATAGAGCAGAATGAACACATGGCCTTCAATCTTGATATGGAACATAGTCCCTTCAATTTAGGCCATAAATGAAATCCAAAACAATAAGTAATAAAGGAGCAAGATGTATCTGACCTCGGTGAATGCAAGATTAATGCAGTAGGAAACAAACTGGCCAAAAGTAATCATTAGCACATTAGCGCTAACAAGCCCTCCTCTTACTTCTGTAGGTGATGCCTCCGCAATATACACAGGAGCACAAACTGATGCCAAACCAACACCCAATCCGACGAGGAATCTCCCCACTATGAGGATGTAGGGATCGGGAGCAGCAGCCATAACGACAGCACCAATAGCAAAGACGGCATCAGCAAGAAGAGTAGCTTTCTTACGTCCATAAGTATCATTAATCCATCCAGCAGCAGCAGACCCTATCATTGCACCAACCAGTGCCATGCTCACAATTGTTTCCTTAAAAAATAAGAAGTCAGAATATTATGATCAGCTACTTTCAGGAAATGCAGGCTTCTATGAGTATCCAGTATAGATTTATTGTCATTTGACAAGTACCCAGTATGGATTTCTACAATTATCATTTAACAAGCACGCCCACATGCCGGCAGCTACATTAACCACCCAGTATGGATTTCTTGGCCTCAAGGTTTAGCAGGCTTAGGTATATAGATCCTTACTCTTGCTTAGCTCACAAAGGACAATATTTACCAAATATCCCTGTCTACATCTACACCCATGAAACCACAACTGAAATAGTACCCTGAGAATCAACATAGAGAATTGTTACCCTAGAATAGCTTAAGCTCCTTCATAAGCACCTAGCGGCATGGACTGTCAGAAGAATATGACATACAACTATACAAGAGACCACAGTTCATGTTCAATCCCTTTTCCCAAGTCATTGCTTGATTTCATTACCTGCAAGAAGCTGCTCCGTTTGACTGCTTCAAAATCATCTTTTATGTACAGGAGTGCCCCTGATATCACACCTGTAACCGAAGTCTAACATTACAAAGATTTATCTGGTGAAAGGGAATAGAAGGTTATGCAAAACAAACTTCAAAAAATAGAAAGGTAGATTTAAAAGGATTTCTTAAAATTTATTTTTTTAAAAAAAAATGTTCGCACTTGTAACAATGCCCATTAGACATTCAAATGATTGCCTAAGAGACATCAAGCATGTGTGGCTAAACGAACATATGATGTATTCACAACCTTGAGAAAAGGTTCACCCGAATGTACATAGGCCATGCATAAGTAATTATGATTTACGATCAGGTGGCTTAAATTTAAAGAACTACTAATCAAGCTTAACTTGCACAATTTACAATTCTACAACAAGGTGAATGTGCTAGCTAAGCTAGCATAGATCAATATTCAATACATGATTTCATCTGTAGTTCCAAAATTTTATTGTAACCAGGCTACTGATGTAAGGTAGTAAAAGTTATCCAAATTTAACCACTCAGCCCATCTAATACCTCAAAGTTTCACACACACGATGCTTGACTCAATCTTTCGTGGAAAATAGAAATCACTCAAGCTACCATTTCACAATGTGAAAAAGAGCCAAAATTCTTATAAAGGTTCAACACAGACACAGCATGAAATCCACTAATCTACAATTGACATTCCACAACAGTTCTTTACCAATGAATGAGGTGTATGAATTATTCCATAACCCAGTTGAACACAACAAGGTCAGATTTTAAGGGTCACATGAATGCCAAGAGGGTAGAAAGGTCGACCATAAATACGCTGTAAGACAATCACCTCATCAAAAAGACACTTCGTTAGACAGCTAACATAAGATTTCAGAAATTATCAATGACTCTGAGAGTATCCATAGTCCATTTGACAGATGTTACCAAGAAACAATTGAAATCTTTCAGAACAATAATATAGCCATAGATAGAACAAATACCAACTGCCTGAGCCGTCCCTAAATCGATGACGACACTCTTGAAGATCAAGCAATTTTTGGAGTTAGAGATAACACTCCACATTCGAATCAACTACCTGATGCTTCAATCTAAGTACTGGGATAACATCAATTTGTCAAGTCATACTTGGTACATTGAAAAGAACAGGCAGAAAATAACATGTCATCATAAAACCTATTCACAGATTAGCCCATATGCATAAATCCCATTCTGAAAAAATGAAAAAGTAATTGACAAGATTCAACTGAAGATAATATCTGGGACCTAAGCCAAGTTTCATCCCAAATTTCACATGAGATGAACGAGGAATTATAAATAACATCTAAAAACACTCAAAACTAAAGTCTAGTCCAACTTAAATTACAAACCAAATAAATTCACCAAAAAAAAAACACACCCAAAATTGTTCACTTTCAAGAATCATCCCAGAACCAGCATTGAGATACTCTAGGTTGCTTCTCTAGCGTCTATGTATGATAAATAGGTGGCGTACTAATCCAAGCTTCAAGGGCTTGTTCCACAGCCGCTTTTTAACTAACATCTAGTATTTTGATCAAGTCTAGAAATCGTATTCTCATTGTTAGTATGGAAGTGTTTGGAAGAAGTTTTAATCAAGCATCATACAAACTTTCCCCGCAAGTGTCTAATGTCTTGCTACATGAGAATCATAAAAAGAACCTTATCCATCATCTTTGCTATTTAAAGGGGGAAGTTGACAATCATACCACACTAATACAAAACAACAGCAACAACCACAATAAGCTAATTATATAGAGAAACAGAGAAATTTCTACTAATTGATAAATTCAAAAAACCCACTATATATAAATAAATGTTGACCAAAAAAAAGCAACCCAACTTCTATTTTTAGTATTTTACAAAGTTAAAACGAATTAACCACAGAAATTTTAATTTCAGACACGACGGTGTCCGTAGGAAAGTCCATGACGAAGCTAATTACCGAAAGAAGAGAGAGAAATAATTTCATCAAATTTGGCAAAAATATGAAAACATTTTTGTTATTAATAAATAAAAGACCCAAAAAACAGTTTCTTTTCTTTAATTTTTACCTGTATCATAGCCGAAGAGTAATCCACCAATACCAGCAGCCATAGTCAAACCCAGTACATATCTGTTGCCAAACAACGAGATTCTCCTCTCAGGGAATGCTTCTAAGTACCCTGAACTACCCGGAATCGAATCAAGTGTCATGATCCCCAAAGTTTTCCAGAAAAATCCAAGAACAGAGTGAAATCAAACTCCCAATAAATGATCAATTGAGCAACTTAGCAGAATAATCGAATCTCCCTAGAAATTCTTTCACATTGAAGAGGGTTTTTACCCAAAATTTTCAAAATTTGAGCACAACCCAGATAGAAGAAAGAGTAGAAAATGGGAGAAAAGAAGACAAACAGGACAATTGAAAACAAAAACCCAGAAAATTTGAACTTTTTTGGATCTAATTACTAGTATAGGAAAGAAGCTCAGTAATTGGGACCCTAACAAATGAGGCCAAAGAAATAATAGCAGGAATGATGTACTAGAGCCAAATGGGTTGCTGAGATTAATTTGGTGGGGAAATTTCTTCCCTTTTTCTCCTTTTTCTTTTCTTATTTTTGAGAGGAATTTGATTTGATTTGACGAAGATGCGTGAGGATTTTTGCTTGCTGTGAAGGTGAGAGTGAGAACAGGGAATAGACCTCCGCTCTTCTGGGCAATGAAGCAAAAACTACCCGGATGGGGAGGGAGGACGGGGAGGGCGAGGGGGCGGGAGAGTTTCACGTCACCTGCGGTTGAGTCACCTCAAAAAAAAAAAAAAAAAGGAACTGCAGCATTTAATTTTGGGGGAAGAAGAAGAACACCTTTTAGGGATTTTTTTGGATTTAGGCTTTGTTCGGCAATAGAGGCTAAAATAGAGGTTTGTGGTTTGTAATGATTAAAATATCATGGATCACTATTTAAAAGTGTTCGATAAAGTAGTAGATAAGGTAGTAATTAGGGAATTATATAGTGTTTTTCAAAAGCTAATGAAAGTAGCTTTTAAGAACCTCTATGCAGTGGTTGCGTTGCAAATTACAAAATTCTTCTTTTTATTTACTAAAAATATTTGTTTATTGTTTCTTTTCTAGTCATTTGACATAAATCTGCTCATTCAATAGTTACATTTACTAAACGCATTTATTTTAAATTACTAGTTGAACAGCTAACCACTAACCACTAATGGGTCACAGCTAATCGCTAGTAAAACCACTAACATATAGGAAAACAGCTAATCATTACTAAAACAGCTAATTTTACCGAACACGCCCTTAGTGTTTAAGGGCCTCTTCTTTTCGCTGGTACATTGAGATTGGTAAAATGTCGAAATTGATCGAAGTAGTTTAGAGTAAATTAAAGTAGATATTTTTTATTGAAATAGATTGAAATTGATATATTTATATATGATAGATTGAAATTGGTCAAAATAGTGATAATAAAATTTTGAGGACGGTTGGTTGAAATTGGTTGAAGTTGGTTAAAGTGTCTTGAAATTGGTATTTTTTATTGAAATAGGTTGAAGTTGGTAAATTGAAAAAGAGCAACGAAAAAGAACAGTCCCTTAATTATAGCGCTGATAAAAAGTTATCCGATCTGAAACTCAAATTTGTCCAACCCAAATGAAATTGAGTACGGTCATGAACTTTTCGTGCGAATTTTAAATGCGAACACGCATTTTTCAAATTTCTATTGTCTAAATCCGATATTGACCCAAATTTAACCCTGTACGAATTGTCTAATTCGAACAAAATCGGATACTGAACATTAATTTCTTGTTCAAATTTTAATATTATTCTATTCATACGATCCGAATTTGGCCCGAACGTAAATTTTTATCTGCGCTACTTAATTACTATCCAATTGCTAATATGGGGAATGCCAGGATTTGGAAGATCCCAGAAAAGGGATTGTTTCTTCTAGTTCTAGCGGATCCATAGAATTTGGAATCGCTAATCCTCAAATACAATGGTTTTACGTTATTTTAATCTAATCATCTTCTTTTAAACTTGTTAAAAAAGCACTTCTATCAGAAACAGGTTCCAAGTATGCTAACTAAAGTAAAGCATCGTGTCCATTACTTTGATTGCTTTCATCAAACAGAAGGCATTTCTACTATCAACTTATTTTGGTACTAAAAAGACCCATTCAAAATTATTATAAGGAAATTCCCTTTTTTTTTTTAATGAAATGAGATGTAAAGATGGATATTTACAATATCTAAATTTAATTCTCTGATAACAATTTTTACAAAATTTACCAATTAAATTAACTAATAGAAACTAAAAACCAACACGTATAATACGTACTAAATAATTAAAGTATGATCATAATTCATACATGAAGTTGATCTTCGCATATCGCCTCATATAATGATCTTTGTCTAATTATTTTCGTTAGTTAGAAATTCAGAAACACTTACGGTAATATTATGTACAAACGTTAATATTACCTTCCATTCTTTAATGTCTCAATAATGTTTATGACAATATAATTGTTATGGGTGTAAATCTACTCCAACGTTTTGAATCATTAATTTAAACTATTAGTTAAAGTTATTCTTCAACCTATATCAAAGTACGTCGCTCACTCAATCAACAATACAATACACATATTGTCACATGATGTTTAAAATATACAACAGACATGTTACGTGATAAGCACAAGATTTTACTCTAATAATTAAAATTAAATCGAAACACTTTCGATAATTCCTAAAGTTATTGTTGAATTGAGATGATCAGCACCTAACATGAAAAAAAGTCTCCATTAGAAACTTTCTATAATTAGTGAATTAAAATTGAAACACTTTCAATAATTACAATGATTTTTTTTTTTTTGGGGGGTCGGGAACTTAATTACTGTGGCTCACTAGACATTAGATCATAAAATTATATTATACCTTCATGAGTACAATATATTATACTTTTAATAGATTTTCATCATTACCAAATTTAAAAAATCCGTTTCTGATATTTAGATTCACCCGAGTTTTATATTTTCTAATTTAATATGTGTTTTTTGCTAAATTCTCCGTTGAAACTGAAGGCTAATTGTTTCCAATGATACTAATGTTTTATACGTATACTATAGGAGAGTACAATACATTATATTTATTAGAGTCTGATCTAACAGCTCATTAAAGTAACATCGATTTAAATGAGTTATCCATTATGGACTAACGATTGTCGCATAATTGTTAAAACAAAAGGAACTATACGAATTACAATGTAATTTATATTATTTATTTATGCCACTTTATTTTATTTTATTCAAAAATCAATATACTGTCTTCTTGAAAAGTAGCGCTCATTGTATTTTTTAAAAAATATTCAGCATGTCTGTGAAAATCTCATGTATATTTACATTAAAAAGTACACGAAGAGAATAAGTTAAGAGTATCTAAATATATTTATAAAGCTCTATAACAGTAATGATAAATATGCATATGATTGATTTTAAACTTACATGTCATTTATTGTTTTTTTTTTAAAAAAACAAAGTGAGATGCAATGATTAATGTAGGTAGGACTTAAATCCGGACCTTTGATGATAAACTCCTAAAAACTTTATCTGTTAAACTAACTGACATGACACTGATAACATTATTGATAAAGGGGGTCTAGGATCTATCATTTCATTTGAGCCGAGTTACTGTTGGTCAAATAAAAGGTATGGCTCTCCTATCATAGATTTTCTCTGTTTACAAGACTCGAATCCGAAACCTTACTTAAAAAGATAAGTGTCAAATCACTTAAACCAACATATGTCGGGCACATTCAAGTGATCGATTGTGCCCCACATTTTAGTCATAGCTTCCAGGAGAAACCTGTGGCTTAGTTTTGGCCACCGGCAATTGGCCAGACCAACATGTCATTGTTCAAAGAAATTAAAGTAGTCATCTTTCCCCGTTTTATTGAAACTAAAATCAAATTTATCCACAAAATTGCCAAACTCACCATTTCATAAGGAACAACAAAAGGAGTCGCATATATCACAAGGATCATGACATTTTGTAGCTGCTCAATTATTGGTCTGTTGCATTGTGCATAAATGAAAATATATGTTTTTTTTTAACTAAAAAAAGTTAGTATTATATTGGATTATTTAAATTTTATTTATGAGAATATGTATATTTTTTTCTAATACATATATACACATATCAAGTGTTAAAAATTTAGTAAATTTTGTTTGGTCAATTTTTAAATCTTAAATTTTCAATTTTAGTCATTAACATAAATTATCTAACAATCAAAAAGCATGAACTTAAAATTCATACTCAAGTTCGTGCACTATAAATTAGCGTTATAATTTTATCATCTACATGTGTTCACATTTATATTAGTAAAAGGTTGTAACATGTAACAACACTTTCTCTGCGTGGAAAAAAAAAAAGGAAGGAAAAAAAAGCATCGCTATTTTTTATTTTGCCTTGAAATGAATGCATTTTTTACCATGTGCAATGGTAAGTCAAAATTTTCGCTCACCTGTGGGGGCCTACTATTTCCACATTAGCTTCTGAGCTAATTTTTTTGCTCACAATTCTTCGCCTCTTTTTTTTGGGGGGGGGCAATTGAGGAGCCAAAGCCCTTAAAGAAAAATAAAATTAGGACCTAACCATTTGAGGCCAAGCTACACCCATAAGATCTTCTAACAAAATTTTTTCGAGAGCGGGGGGAGGGGAAGAAATGATGATCCTCTTACTAGAACTTAGAATACCCTGGTTTGCTAGCCAATTCGCAATATGGTTTGCTTCCCTATAGCAATGTTGGACCCGGACCATCCATCCTTTAAACATCACCAACTTCTTGCATTCTAGCATGAGATAGAAATGAGGATGGTAGCTAGGCAATTCCTTATTTAACCATCCTTCCATAAGTTTAGAATCAACCATCACTTGTAGATAACTTGCTCCCATGGTTTGAGCTGGCTTCAGCCCACTTAGAAGCGCCAATAACTCTGCCTTTGGCGACCATAATTCTTCGTGGAAGTGCTGAGCATGGCACCCCTATGATCTCTAATAATTCCGCCACCACCTGCTTGACCCGCATTCCCTTTAGAAGCACCGTCTGTGTTGAGTAGAATTCAACCATTCCTTGGTGCTTCCCATTTAATAAGCTTCTCAAGTTTAAGGTGCTTTGGATCTCCAAACACTAGTTCATCCAACTCGAGGGGTCTACTATTTTCTTCAAATCGAGTGGATAGAAAAGCAATAGGGTCAGTAGGAATCATACCTTCATTATTGAAAACCCAAGCATTACGCCAAGGACAGAGCCACCAAGTAGTGATTGCAAATTTCATAGACCAGTCCAACGCGATGGACAAGGAGAAGGCCTCCGCCTTTAGATTTTCAACAACCCAATTTTGGAGCAGTAATAGCCATTTACTCCCCATGTTACTAGGTATCCTCAAGCTGATCCAAACAAACCTTGCTTGTGGACAATCTCTAACGACGTGCACCAAATCACAATCCTTTCCCTCTTCAATATAAGGTTTACAACTTTAGCTCACTACATCAAATAATACCCATAGAGCCCACAACTAAACATACTTACAATTTTTTTTGATAAAGTGACATTGTTTAAGCCAATAAAAATATTATTTTCTACATTTGGAAGATAATTTGTGGTTATTTGATCAAAATAATTTGTTTACCTTTGAAAAAAATTTTCAAGCCAAAAAAAAGAAAAAATTCATCGAATTTATCAAAAAATTTCTACCCAATAGAGTCCAAAAGAAAAGCATGGGCCAAACCAAAATATTTTTTTTTCAAAGGAAAAGCGAAATTGCCCAACCCAAAATAATTTTCATTCAAAAAAGGAAAAATAAAATTGAAGCACAAAAAAGGAAAAGTATAATGTGGGATGGGCGAGCTAGCTCGTGAGCCATGAGCCATAAGCCTCCCTCTGTGAGGTAGCGAGCCGCTCTCCCGCTCGCTCGTAGGACCCAAACATCGACTCACGAGCCAATCATTGTACGTGCTCTTAGTGTGAATCCTTCGATCTCAAATGTAAATTGTTCAATCAATCAGTTCCACGTGGAGCTAATGAATATGAGCCATGTATGCTGAACACGGGACACATATATGAGGAACAATTATGTAATTTAAGACCTAATTAATTTTGGGTGTTGCTTTTTAGTTTTTAGCCTTTTTTTCCTTTTTTTTGTGCGTGTTTTGTATATGAGAGCTATTGCATCAAGGCATCCCATCAAATTTTAATTTGTTAGACTTTTTAAAAAAGGAGGTCTTCTATTGCGACTTTTTTGTGTCTTTGATTCAAGAAAAATGGCGTATCTCACCATCAAACTGAATCAATAAAAATGCACGTGTCTTTTATTGGCCGATCGTGGACTATATCTGACACCTCCTCCATGATCTATGTTTTGTATTACATGTAAATACCAATTATTTCACATGTGTTCTCATAATAAGTAATAAAAACTATTTATTTATAAAAGCACACTCTATTTTCAATATCCAATCATATTTTTTAATGAATAAAACATAAGATTTATGTTGTTGTTGTCGTTATTGGTGGTGAAGTTGGTTTATTTTTTTTTTATGTTTGATGAGCTTCAAAAGTCAAGTATTTTTTTTTAAAAAAAAAACCACAATAAGCAGTGTAAGTCTTAGTATAATTTGTGGGGCATCAAGCCAATTTGCATCTATCCACCATAACAAGATTTTATCAACCATTTATCAAGCTTAAAATTCTCAAATTACCACCTCTAATACTTCAAAACTAAGTTGACATTAACGGATAATCACAATTTTGGGAAAAAATGATCTCTGCCATCCCTAGCTACATTATGCAAACTACTAAAATCTTCCGTTCAATTTGTGATGAGGTCAACACAAAAACTAGAAAATTTCTTTGGGGAGGAAATGAAACTACAAGAAAGGTGCATAACGTATCCTAGAATAAATTTACAAAGAGCAAACTACTAGGTGGTCTTGGATTCAGATCCATGAGGGATACTAATTTAGCCTTCCTAATCAAATTGGGATGGAGAGTCCTAGCTAAGAAAGACAACCTTGGGTCGAGAGTCTTACATGCAAAATATTGTGATAATCGATGTGATGTGGACGTGTTTGTTCAAAAACACAATATTTCAAATGCATGGCATGAATTTCTTGACAATGTTGGGGCCATTAACCGTGGAGTCCATATTAAAATTGGTAATGGCCATAGTACTTTACTTTGGCATCATGCTAGGGTGTTTAGTACCCCCTCTCTCAATTTGCCATACAACCTATCCCTCAACATCTTATTGATAGTTCAGTGGTTGAATTCTGGGATTATGATAAGGGTTGGAAATTGGAGGAATTTATAGAGCTGCTACCTGATGAAGTGTGTCAGAGAATTTCTTCTTTTGTAATTTCTTCGGGCCTTAATAATAGAGATCGTCTGATCTAGGAGGGTTCTCCTTCAAGTAAATTCTCTCTTAAATCCACTATAAATCCCTTGCATGCTACTGTGCACAAAGCAGATGACTCCTCTTGGAACCTTCTTTGGAAATGCCCTGCTTCCTAAAGAATGTGATTTTTCCTTTGGCTCACTGCAAGAGACAAACTCATGACTAATTCAAATCGCTTTGCAAGAGGATTGGCAAATAGTCAGACGTGCTAGACTTGCCCCCGTATGGATGAAGATGCCTTACATATTTTAAGGAATTGCAAATTTGCCAAGAAAATTTGGATCAAATTTATTCCTGTAACAAAGAGGACCTTCTTCTCGCTTGACGTATATGGACATCATGTTTATTTACATCGTCCAAAATCAAGTTCCTTGGAGGAAAGTCCAGTTCACTCTTATGTCCCACCAAGCCAAGTCCGGCCCCTACTCTTCGAATTTCATGACAAAAGGCATTACTTGGAGTTCTGTTTGAAGATTAGGAAGCCTAAACTGTTTACACCTGGGTCTACCCAACAGATGACCAAACTTTCTAACCCTGGTTACCTAACCTTTAGGTAACTTATGATCCGTTTAAAGAGCCTACATTATATTTTAGGATGTTTTATTTCCAATAAATCAAGTTTCAGGGTCATTGGACTTCATTTGTTAATTCCACTTAGCTCTTAAACTCAAACTATTCAGACTGTAATTTTGGGACAGTTTTAACCAGATTTTGTCTTTTGAATTACCTAGGCCTTCTTGACGTTTAAGTTTGATATTTTCTGATATTTTGGTTTTTAAAGATCTTAGCTTTCTAGACATCTAAAAATATTTGGGTCAAGTCGTGTAAAAATAGGAGAAACAAGGTCATTTTTTAAACCATGCCAGATTACACTCCAATATGCCCTGTTTGATTAATTAGGTGTTTATGTATTTAAAAATCTATTTTAACCTTGATTTCTCATTAGGTGGGGATTATAGACGTCCTAAGGTTTTCCCTCAAGTAAGGAAATCTAAGTCATGCCTACTAGAAGCACGAGAAATAAGAGCACAAAAACCAAGCAGATTCGGCTTCTAAAACCCCTGTTGCTTCACAAGGAGGATTTCCTTCCTATGAGGGTTTTCTTGAGGTGTTCCCCTACTTTCTTAGCTGCTTAAGACAGCTGGTGATACCCACTGGATTCTTGCATGTTTCCTTAGCACCTAGTAAGGTGCTAAACCACTAAAAACCAAGGAGAAGACACCAAGCGCATTTTGGTTGGCTAGCCATAAAGTGGGCAGTCTTTTTCTCTCTCTTCCATGTGTAACCAGCCCTCTTTTTGCTTGATTACATGCTTAGTGATGAATTAGACTTTGTAGTAATGATTAATCATACTCACAGATTGTAAATAGCTTAGTTAAGCTTGTTTTTATACTTAACTAGTTTTAAGCTAGTTTTAAGCTTGATTAAGAGGTTTTCTAAGCATGAAGAAACTCCTAGTCCTACTAGGCAGCATATGCATGTTTTTATAAGGTCGTAGAAGCCTCATTTTGTAAGAAGTTAAATACCTTTGAGTAAAAACAGAGTTGAGCTTCGCTCCTTTGAGTTTGTTAAAACACTTTACTTGCTTATCCTATCTTAAACCGAGTTATGTGGTAATCAAGTGAGTCTTAACTCTTAATTAGTTGGTGTTTCTGTATCCTTATTGAGGTTAAGGGCCTTAAGTTTGATCTTAGTGGTGTTTCTCTATCCAAGATTTAAGATTAAATTCTATCCTTTTTCAGATTTACTTAAACTCAAGCTAGAATTCAGTCAGCTAAATTTGCATTCTCTTTGAACGTAAGTTGAGTGTTCGTGTATCTAACACTAAAGTTGCTCTTGGTGGTGATTTCTACATCCAAGAACCAGTTTAGATACACTCCATTCTGTTATTATCCATTTGGATTCATCCTAATTCAAGCTGAAGTTCTCTTTTAACTTAGTTAACTTACATTGCCTTTTTGGGTGTGATTTGAGTTAGGCCACATATCCATCAACTTTGGTATCAGAACTAAGTTTTTCCTTAGCCCGGTAATCACCCCAGTATTCCCAAACTCTTTTCCAAACACGTTCCCCCAAACACAATCCAAAAAAAAGCCCACAAAGATCCAAGAAGCCATGTCCCTTAGAAAGTTCCTCAAATTGAAAGATGAACTTGACTCCTTTGACCTCAGGATGCAACAACTTGATCTCAAGATGCAACAACAGGAGGTTGATCTACACTTCCTAATGCTTGATATGAAAAATGAAGTTAGGCAACCCTTGTTCTCCACTCCAATGAAGGATGCAAAGAAGACAACGAGGTGGATTGGGACCTACCCCCAAATTTTGATAAGTATGGAGATGATGAGCTTTGGAAATTAGAGGGTTCAACGCTGCCGAGTCGGCTATTATTCCTTCATTATGTTGCAAGAAAGTACTCAATCATTCTCCTTCCAAATCCACATGTTTTCACTAAGAAGTTGAGGTTGACAATGTAAAGAATGAAGAAATTTGTGAACCCCTACTAGGCTTGAGGGCAAGCCTTTTCCGACATGGGGAGTGTGATGTATATGGACGTCATGTCCACTTCCATCGCCCAAAATCAAGTTCCTTAGAGGAAGGTCTAGTTCACTTTTATGTCCCACCAAGTCAAGTCTAACCCCTTCTCTTCAAATTTCATAGCACAAGGCATTACTTGGAGTTCTATTTGAAGATTAGGAAGCCTAAACTGTTTGCACCCGAGTTTGCCCAACAAAAGACCGAACTTTATAACCCTGGTTACCTAACCTTTAGGTAACTTATGATCCGTTTAAAGAGCTTACATTATAGTTTAGGATGTTTTCTTTACAATAAATCAAGTTCCAGGGTCATTGGACTTCATTTGTTAATTTAACTCAACTCCTAAACTCAAATTGTCCAGGCTGCAGTTTTGAGGCAGTTTTAATCCGATTTTGTCTTTTGAATTACTTAGGCCTCCTTGACGTTTAAGTTTGATATTTTCTGATATTTGGTTTTTTAAGATCTTAGCTTTCTAGACATCTAAAAATATTTGGGTCAAGTCGTGTAAAAATAGGAGAAACAAGGTCATTTTGTAAACTGCGCCAGATTGCACTCCAATCTGCCTAGTTTGATTAATTAGGTGTTTATGTGTTTAAAAATATAGTTTAACCTTGATTTCTCATTAGGTGGGGATTATAGACGTCCTAAGATTTTCCCTCAAGTAAGGAAATCTAAGTCATGCCTACTAGAAGCACGAGAAACAAGAGCATAAAAACCAAGCAAATTCGGCTTCTAGACCCCCCCGTTGCTTCACAAGGAGGATTTCCTTCCTATGAGGGTTTGCTGAAGGTGTTCCCCTATTTGTTGGCTGCTTAAGACAGTTGGTGATGCCCACGTGGATCCTTGCATGCTTCCTTAGCACCTAGTAAGGTGTTAAACCACTAAAACCCAAGGAGAAGACACCAAGCGCATTTTGGTTGGCTAGCCGTAAAGTGCGCAGCCTTTTTCTCTCTCTTCCATATGCAACCAGCCTTCTTTTTGCTTGATTACATGCTTAGTAATAAATTTAAACTTTGTAATAATGATTAATCATACTCAGAGATTGTAAATAGCTTATTTAAGCTTGTTTTTGTGCTTAACTAGTTTTAAGCTAGTTTTAAGCTTGATTAAGAGGTTTCCTAAGCATGAAGAAACTCCTAATCCTACTAGGCAGCATATGCATGTTTTTATAAGGTTGTAGAAGCCTCATTTTGTAAGAAGTTAAATACCTTGGAGTAAAAGAAAGTTGAGCTTTGCTCCTTTGAGTTTGTTAAAACACTTTACTTGCTTATCCTAACTTAGGCCGAGTTATGTGGTAATCAAGTGAGTGTTAACTCTTGATTAGATAGTGTTTCTGTATCCTATTTGAGGTTAAGGATCCTAAGTTTGATCTTCGTTGTTTCTGTATCCAAGATTCAAGATTAGATTCTATCATTTGTCGAATTCACTTAAACTCAAGCTAGAATTCAGTTTGCATTCATAGCTAAATTTGCATTCTCTTTGAATGTGAGTTGAGCGTTTGTATATTTGACACTAAAATTGCTCTTGGTCGTGATTTCTGTACGCATGACCCAGTTTAGATACACTCTATTTTGTCATTGTTCATTTGGATTCATCCAAATTCAAGCTTAAGTTTTCTTTAAACTTAGTTAACTTACATTCCCTTTTTGATTGTGAGTTGAGTTAGGCCGCATATCCATCATCGCTACCATTGAAAGAGTGACTAAACATGAATTTAGGAGACTCTAATTTTATGGATAGGAACTAGGCGACACTTTTTGCTGCAACCATATGGTGGTTGTGGAGATTGCGTACCACTAGATGCTTTGAATTTAGTGAGTTTGTTCCTCATAAACCATGTGACTTCATCAAAGCCCAGAGTTATGAAATTCTCAAGGCTTTTGATATTGGATGTACACTTATGGGAAAGGCTAAATTGAGAAAGGAAATTCTTGTTCGTTGGGACTCACCAAATTTTGGATGGCTCAGACTCAATGTAGATGGTGCAATTAAAGGTAATCCAGGCCTTGCAGGTCGAGGAGGGCTCTTGTGAGATCATTATGGTCATTGGATTAAGGGCTTCTCGATTAAGTTTGGATTTTGTTCTACAGTGAAGGCTGAACACTTAGCATTACTTAACTGGTTATGCCTAGCATGGAGTTTGGGTTATGGCCAACTTAAAGTAGAACTGGACTCTCAGGTGGCCATTCAATCAATTCAGCAGCCTTGCAAAGATACTCATAGTCATTACTTCATTATACAGGAGTGCATCTCTATCATACATAAGAAAGACTGAGGTGTGAAGATCAAGCATTGCTTTAGACGAATAAACAAAACAGCAGATTACTTGGCTAATTTGAGAGTATCTTAATCTGAGCCTATGGTTGTATACAATTCCACCCCTCTGCCTTTATCCTCCATCATCTCTTAGGATAATCTGGGTGTGTATTGGCAATGATTTGTTCGTAGTGAATAATATTAATTAGGGTCTTGACCCATCTTTCTCACCAAAAAAAAAAAAGAAAAACAATAAACAATGTTGCCGAGCAAAGCATGAAATGGTTATAGAATTTTTTCTCAACAACAGTGTCTACTATGCTTGGTAAAATGTTATTGAGTTTAATCTTAAATAGTGGGAATTTTTCTATATGAAAGCATTGTCCTCATTATAATGGACCTACAACCAAAAATGTCCCCATGAACAATATGAAGAAAAAAATGAATAATTAGAGTTTCATGATCTGTTTTTTAAATTATTATTTAAAGGAAATTTGAAGTACAAAAGAAAAAGTTAAATAAGACAATTTCTACATACATCACATAATTTTAACTAAATTGTAAAATTTTCAAATAAACCAAAAAGGCAGCGATATTATGTTTCATGATCTATTTACAGTTTTAATCCAAGAGCCTAAGTTGCGCCACCTGAGCAAAGCTATTGAGGGGGAGATTATCATAAATGGGAATGACAATATAGTTCTAATTTGATGCAAATACAATTCAACATGAGGTAAAATTATTCAATTGAAAAAAATAATCTACTTCAAATCCGTAAAAAAAATCCTGAATCTAATTGGATGTTAAATAAGGTGGAATTTAACATCCAATTAAATAGAGTCGAATTTGAATAAGTTTTTTAGATTTAATTATCAATTGGATTATATGAATTCAGCCTCATCCCTAGAAAAGAGACAAAATTGATTCAGAAAAACAAATAACAATGGTACAGCGAGTCAGCGACTGTGATATAGCGAACATCTACTTGTGTGTTCCGGTGACCACCCAATAATTTTGAATTTCCCTGTCCTGCTCATCCCTCCTCTATCTATCAATCCCTTTCTAGGGTTTTGGCTAAAGCCCTAGCGATGGCTTCTCGCGCTCTGTCTCTCTCTCGCACCTCCTCTCTGCTCCGCCACCGTCCCCTCGATTCCGGCGCACTTACCTGGGTATCTCCGGCGGTATCGTCGTCTGGAGGTTTCCGATCGTTCGTGACTTGGCATTGTCAGTCGTCTCTGAACGATGACCAAACCATAGCCCAAGTTTTTGATAGGTATGGTTTTTATTTCATTTTGTTCTCTTTATCTTCTTGTTTATTCATTGTTCATCCGAATTATGTTGCATTGATTGCAAGTATTGCTCATGCCTTATACTAGTTTGATTTGTGGTCTGCTTAGTATTCATCTGAATGGGTATTTTCGTTGTTTGATGTCAACCTAATGAGGGGTGTTAGGTGTTTTTTAAAGGGGATTTCTGCTGTCTCATTTCGTGGCAGTTTAAACCGATGAGCTAGATTTAATCCTCAAATCAATCACGGTGACTGTGTTCAGTCATCTCTTATTGTAGTGAATGGCGGTACCAAAAATTGAAAATTAGGGCAAGTTGGGTTTATTTCTATGTGGGCCTTTATGCTGTTACCGGGCATGACCATTGGGTCTAGCTGTTGTTCAGCAATTGTGCAATGGACGGTCGTTCCCGTCGAACATGTGAAGAATTTGAGTTTCTCCAGGAAGAGAGGAAACCCTTGATGAATATGAAGGTCTGCTCAAGTTTGAGTGTGAATCACTATGATTGTGATTTTAGTATAGAGTAGAGGCTGAAAGACGGAGAAGACAAAAAATTTGAGCTGGGTTTGTGAAATGGGAAGGATGATCTGAGAGATTTCATAAGGGAAAACGAAGTTGATGAGTTGGGTCTGAAGAGTTTGAAGAGAGAGGATCTGCAGAATCCCAAATGTGGATGTTGGAGGGAGGATAAAGGAGGTCTGAAGAGCGAAGGTTTGATTGGCATTGAAATGGGAGGAGTAAGGAATTAAAGGAGGTACAACTACAAAGCTCGTGATCGGGGTTCAATCTGCTCTCAGTTTCAGCTCCATCTCTCAGCCTTTGGTTGACACTGCAACTTGGGTGGTATTGGAGGTAGAAGTGAGGCCAACCTGCTTTCCTTTGAGTCAGGAAAATTTTTTCTTGAAGATATTGAACAGATCCAGAGGAGGAGGATGGTTTATTAGCTTGGCATCACCAAAGTAGCTAGATTCTTCTTTTTTTGTTTTTAAATTCTAAATTTTATCGTTTCTTTTACCCCTCTCTGTCTCTCTTTTTCTCTCTAAGAGATGAAAATTTCTGATGGATGATGTGGATGTAAAATTACTTCCTGCTAATTTGGTGTCATTTTCTGGTTATATGGTTTTCTTCCTTTTTCTCCAATTTTGGAGTTTTGATCCGCTCCTTCTGGTGGCTTGTGATTACTCAGTGAAGAAGAAGTAAGGATGAAAATTTCCTCTGTCTCAGCTAGAGGGGGCTATATGTTTGGAGCCCTGGTATCGGAGGACCTATCTTGCAAGCTGAAAGGTTTATCATCTCATGGCTGGAAACCTGTTTACCAGTCTAGTGCAGTTCCTGTTTGTAAAGAGTATCACTTAATGGCTTTGGTTCTGTTTGATTTGTGTAGAGTTGCTAACCGTTCGTGGGGTTCTCCCTGATTCTGGGGCTCATGTGTGCAGAACAGCACAACTGACAAATTCCTTGACCTCCACTCGCAGCTTTCTCTCTTTCCCACAGAACTCTAGAAGTTCAATTCAAAATATATTGCCTCCTGTTTCCCTCTCCAAGTCCAAGGCACTCAGGTTCTTCTCATCTGAAAGCGGTCCTTCTGACCAAAATCCTGAATCCTCTCCTGAAAGCAGCTTGGTCCAATCCCAGGCAAAAGATGCTAGTCTCGATGTTCAAGATGTGGACAATAAAGGTGAATTATTCCATTTTTATTTTTATTTTAATGTTTGCTTGTGTTTGTAAAAATGGATATTTTGATTTTCCCAGTTTAGCTATTGGTAGTGATTATGATTGTCTTGATGCTACTTTCCGGTATGAATCTAAGAATCTTGCATGCTGTAAACCCTTGTGGGGCATGAAGGCTGCAATGCTGCATACATCTATCTTGACTTGCTGCAGCCTTGCCTCTGGGTGGGAATGTGGGATCCACTCAGTGTCGTAATAGTTGTTCTAGTGGCTGCTGCTTGCACAATTGCAAAAAGCTGCGCTGTTGGGTTAGTGAACTCCTCAGAATTTTTACTAAGGTCTGAATCTCTGATGGATCTCGGAAAACATGTCCCTCTTTCTGAGCAGAAACTTAAACAAAAAGAAAAGCTTGAGCTTCATGGACTTGCATGCTTCCTTTGGAGTCATGCCACTTTTTAATCTGTGTGGGCATTTTTCGCTTTTGCTTGTATTTTGCTGGAGTGTAGGCCAGAAAAGGCTTTTTTTTGGGGTCAGCATTAGCTTTTTGGTTTTTTCTTTTTTTGGGTTCTAATTATGATGCGGCTTCAGATTCTGGATATGGTGATATTCCTTTGTTTTGGGGGGGGGGGGCCCTAATCAATCTAACAAGGAGGTTGCTCTTGATCTATTTTTGCGTTCTTGTGTTTAAAAGAACGGTGAAAAGAAGATAGAAACTAGAAATTAATTAGATTGAAATTTTTTAAGCTATGTACTCTAGGAAGCTAGAGAAGGTTTAGTTTCCCAACCCTGATCCCCTATCCCCAAAAGAAAGGGGAAAAACCCACTCAATTATAACAAATTAGAGGTTTTTGATATTTTTGAATTATGCTACCCTCTAGACCGGGCAAAAATCCTCCTGACCTGAACCCCCGAAAATTGTTGGTTTGGATCACGATTTTCTCGACGTGAACCCGAAATAGATTAACAACAACTCTTAGTGTCAGTCCCGCTTTCACGGGGTATGGGAAGATCCATATGTAGGCAGCCTTATTCCTACACATATAACTGTTCGTAGAGAGATCGTTTCCAATTTATCCACATAAAAAGTTTTAAAAAGATATTTAGAAGTTGAAAAATTGATTGGTAAATTAATTCAGTAAACACACGACCTAATTACTTAAGACAATCAATTAACAGGAGCAACAAATGTGGGGCAAAAGTTTTGCGTACATTGAGCTGCAAATGGATTCAAAATGTGATCGAACCGCGCCGAAACGGCCGCATTGGAAAGGTTTTGGAGTTGGGCGATCCGCGTTTTCATGCCGCGATAGCCGCGATATGGAACGCAATTGCCGTATTAGAGCGATTTTACTGTTCCACGACCGAAACCGAAATCGCGACCAAAACCGCATTTTGAATCCTTGACTGCAACCGGCAGTATACTACTAATTTGGCCGATAGCAGTCTACATTCAAATAATGAGAAGGAGGGTGACACTGCAATTGAGAAGAGGGTACGACTCTAGAGGTGCAATAATAATAATCCTGCGAGATCAATATATTAGGCTACAGGATTGCATCACACGCCGGAAAGAATAATCTTGCCCGTACAACATAATAACAATCATTGTTCAAATAAAGCCAAAGGAAGGACTAGAGGCACACCACCTATGATCTACAACCTTGAACCTAGATCTCCGCAAACCTCTATCGTGAGTCATGCCTTCGTTAGACCTGTAGAATTCAAATAATTTCTAATCACCTCGTTCTAATTTTTCTTTGGTCTTCCTTTACCTCTTCTACACCTCGAAAGGTTGATCGTCTCATACCTCCTCATTGAGTCACTGGTGCATTCTCACTCCTCATCGTAACATGACCAAACTATCTTAGTCTAGTGTCCCTCAACTTATCTTCTATGGGTGCGAAAAATCCGCAAATCAGTGGGTCAAATCCGACCAAAACCCAAGGATTCAAAATGCGGTTTTGGTCGCGATATGAAAATGTCGCGTTCCATATTGTTGCGGTTCGACTAACTCAAAATCATTTCCAATGCAGCCGTTTTGTTGCAGATTGACTACGCTTTGAATCCATGTTCGAACCCGAACTCGCCTGATTGACCTGAATATCATATGCTTGTTTTTTGATTTTTCTTTAATTTATCCTTCTTAATAATAATGATTCATTATGTTGAATCATTTAGAGAGACATTATATAACCATTGCATTCCTTCACAAATTAAATTATAGTATCCATTCTTTTCCTAACTGTAATGCCATAAAATAACCTCATACACAATTTGTAGAGATAACTTTGGAAATTGGATATACTATAGCATGAACTAACCTTCTAGTTTTCTTACTTACAAAAAAAAGAACTATCTAGTTTTAAGAAAACTAATTTAAAATGAGGCAGAACCAAAAATCCGCAAGTCATACCGTTGTATTTTTAATTAAATGAATATATATAATTATATTTTGAATAATATTACTTTGTAATAATCTACATTTTTGATGTTATATAATTAAAAAATAATTATAATATCTTATACTTCTTTGATTCCTTTTTATTTGGTTTTTGTTTTAATTAGTCTTGAACTATGATGGTAGTGGCATGTTCCCATAAGGGACGGTCAATTAATGAAGAGTGTACGTTTATGTAATGGTAGATTAGTTTACAAAAATATTGAATTATTAAATGGGTTATTAGCTGGTCAAACCTCTCCGACATGTTAACATGATCTAGATGGGTGAATCATGGGTAACCTCGCCCATTATCTTAGATTAAAAAAGCCCAAAGGGCCCCGGGCGCGGGCTTCGAGGAGAAGGCGCGGACTTTTTAGACGCGAGGCACACTTTTACTAAAAAAATGCTTGAAAATCATATTTCTTCTAAAATCAGCTAGATAATGGCATTAAATAAATGATTTTTACCCAAAAAAAAGAGAATCAATTAAACACGACAAAATACAAATAAAGCATTAAACAGAGCTCAATTAGATTACTATAAATTAAACCCCAAAAACATAACACATGCTGCCAGCATGCCAGGAAGGGGGGGGAGAGAGAGAGAGAGAAAGATTAAGAAGAAAAAAAAAGGTAAGGGCTCGGTACCATTGCAGCATTGGAGGAGGCATCATTTCCGACCTCCTTGAAGCCGCAAAAAAACAAAAGGAAACAAAGAAAAACCTTCCACGGTTGTCCAATAACTGAGGAGAAGGATGAAGAAGGAAGTCTAAAAGAAGACAGAAGAACAAAGCATTTACTAGATTGTTGTTACCAGGGGCAGGGTTTCCAGCTCCAAACTCATGTTCATTAGTAGCAATATGCTTTGTTTGCTTCTAGTAACATCTTGACTAAAAGGCTTCCACAAACAAAAAGAGGGGTCGAGGCCCCTTAAAGTTTTTTTTTCTTTTTTTCCCAAATGGTTTGTTATGATTTATAAAGCGCGGGCTTTGTGGGCTTTGAGCCTTGGTCTGAAGCCCAGAAAAGTGCGGGCTTTAAGAATGGGTTGAGCTTGGCCCATTCCAAGGCGCAGGAGGGTGGGCTTCGGGCTTTTGTGAGCCTAGGGGCGCGCTTTTTTAAATACAGCCCATTATGTATCTTATTTCAACGCATGAGCTGACCTAGCCAATCCAAAGGGGGCCCGATTTCTTGTACACACCTACATGACGTTCATATATGGACAATTTTCTTCATTACAACCTTTCCATTAAATTTAGACAATTTTAAGTAAAAACTATGCCGAGTTTTTAATATAATAAAAGAAAAAATAACTCACAAAAAAGGCGCTCTAAACCCGTGGAGTTGGGCCGTAATTCGCAAAACCGAAATACGCCTGTCCGTATTTTGCCCGAACCCAAAATACATCGGCCTGTGTTTTGTCCGAACCGAATACACTCGACCTATATTTAACGTGCCCGCTTGAACTCACAGGACTATTATGCTCAACTTAGGGGGCGTTACTTGACCTAGAAACTGAAACCAAGGGATAAAGATTTAAAATTAGTCCAAATCGAATTGATTTTGATTGATCACCCCAAGGATATGAATTAAGAATTGGTTAGGATTAGAGTATTGACTTTGAGTGTCAATTGTTTGCCAACCAGAGATACAAGCTAGAATTTGAAAGGAGATGTTTTTATGAACATGAGAAACACTTTTTCAATTTTACTCGTGTTTTTTTTTGGGGGGGGGGGGTAGCTCCTCTATTTGTAGGCAAAAATGGACTATGATCAATGACAATCACATGTTCCTAAACTAAGTAGCCATATCCTTGAAAACAAAGAAAATGAAGCTTAACTGAGAGAGAGCTGCGTTTGATGCTGGAAACTTAGACATGAACTGCTGCCTACTACTTTTAGCCTCGTATTCTCTCTCCTCTTAAATGACTGGGGCAATTTCTTGAGGTTACATGATGTCATCTGAGAGTGTGCTCATGACCAATGAGAAAACATGACAAAAAATGACTCACCAATGGTTTGAGTTGCTTTGATTATGACAGAAAATTCAACCCAGTTAATTTATATATGGTCATGACTCACTAATGATGGTTGTTAAGGCCTTGGGATGTCATAATATGTCAACTTCCTAGGAACTCATTTGAATTTGAAGGTTGATGTGAGTTGTGTAGCCCTTGTTACTTTTTGTTTATATTGTTCAAAACCACTATTTTATTTAGCTTCTTAGGTTTCCTTTTTGTTTTCTTCTTTGAGAGAAGTTGGGGTGGGGATAGAAGAGGGATAGGTAGTGCTGTAAGTTATGATTTTGCCCTGACAAATTGGGTGTTAAAAGTTTATGATTGTTCACATTTTTATGAATGCAGAGCTGAAGAAGAGGATAGAGCAGTACTTCAAAGGTGATGAAGAGGCGCTCCCATCGATCCTTGAAGCCATACTGGCGAGAAAAATATGCGGCAAGCACGAAGATACAGATGATGAATTGATGGATGAGCTCCGCTTTGCCCCAGTGGATGGTGTGAAAGATGTAGACTTTGAGTCAGATTTCGAGGATGAATATTCGACTGATGAAGAGATTAACAACTTGTATAATGTCGAAGAAAAAGTTGTGAAGGAGATGATGGAAGATGAATACTTCAATATGGATGACAAAAAGTGGAATGATATGATACGGGAAGCAATTCAGGAGGGAAATTTGAGAGATATGCGACAGTGTGAAGAGATATTGGAGGATATGCTCCATTTTGACGAGCTCCTCCCTGGTATAGTCATAATTCTTTTTTTACTTAAAGTGCTTAGAAGATTCTGATCTTGTTGGCTATTGCTATATTGTTTCATAAACCATGTTTTTGCTCCTAAGCAAATGGTCTAGCAGTTTGATTTAGTAAACATCTCTTGGTGCTTGATTATTTGGGGTTTGTCGTCTAGTGCCTTGTTTTCTCTGATCAGCTGCTGTTGTGCACAATTCTTTTCAGATGATATTAAACAGAAGGTTCAACAAAAGTTTGACGAGTTGGGGGCTAAATGTGAAAGGAAAGAACTCGAACCAGAAGATGCATACAAGCTCTTTGCAGAGTTTGAAGATAAGATTGTAAAAGATCATATGGAGAAAATTGAGAAAGAGGGGCCTCCACAGTCTGAGAGTTTGCCTCAGTCTCTTGAAACAAAAAGATCTGACGACCCACCCGGTGTGGGTCCAATTCTCAGATGGCAAACACGAGCAGTGTTTGCTCCTGGTGGGGATGCTTGGCATCCAAAAAACAGAAAGGTAAAACTGTCAGTGACTGTTAAGGAGCTTGGACTTTCTCAATACCAGTTCCGTCGATTGAGGGAAATTGTTGGAAAACGTTATCATGCTGGAAGAGATGAGCTAACCATCATAAGTGAAAGGTGAGCTCAAGATTGGCCTTTTAATGTCTCTACAGCCTGATGTTTGACAGTACTTATTATTACCAATGATTACAGCCTGTGTATTTAAGTTCGTAGTTTCTGCTGTATATATTCAAATTTATACTTGATAATGTTTGATCATTTCTGACATTTAGTGTCCTTGGACGTTAGGAAGTCATGACAGAAGAAATATGAGAAAACTGCTGAGGTTAAGGTCTCGGAATATTGACAATCTATCCTGTCTTCAGTTTTCTGTTGCAATGAAGTGAAGACTCTATAGTAGTACTTGGTATTCTGATTTTCTGATATGAAATCTTTTTTCCCTTGATAAGAGGGTATCTTTTATGCCAAGAGGCGTGTGCCTTTGAGGCTTTTGTTTGCCTCCTAGGTGGGAGGTTGAGAATTTGAGTCCTAGGATCCTCATCGTCTTTTATGGGAAGGAGGAGGCGCCATTAGCTAGTAGTCTTGGGGTTTGGGTTTGGACTGTGGTAGCTAGGGGTTGCCATTGAATAGAGAGTTTCCTAATTGGCCCCTCATCTACTGAGATAATGGGTTTGTTTTGTCTGTATTTGTGTAAAAGCCAGGCACCTCTGTCACACTTTACTGTTTAGCCTATTGTACCCATGCTCCCAAGAGATAGCATGGTTAACATTATGGAACATAGTTTTGACTCACTTTTGCAACTGGACATGGCAAAAGAGACAGCCCTTCAAGGCCTAAGACAAACACATAAATCTTTTCTTTTTTTGTTTTTTTTTTTTGCCGGGGGGGGGGGGCGGCCTCTGGCCAGTGACTCAGTGAGTGATAGTGAGGCATTTAAAGGGGGCATATGAGCCAGAGAAGGAAGAGGATCCTGGAGCATGTGGCTGAATATGTTCAAGTTTTTGTTAGAGAAAGAATCAAGTCAACCCTCCCCCCCCCCCCCCCCAAAAAAACAAAAAAAAGTACGCATGCATGTGCAAAAAATAGGGAAGAGAGGAGAAGAGCAAAATGCACAGATATGTATGCATGTATGACCCATACCAAGTACCATGTATGATTGACATGTCTCTGACTCTTTCAAAATATTTGTCAGGTCTCATGACAGTTTCAGATATTTTCCAACTGGCCATTTGGTTGAAATTTAGGATATTTGGTTTCTCATTATGCTAATGGAGCTTTTATACTGATCTGGCAACATTATGCTTGAAACTCTTTTGTGTCCAGGTTTGAACATCGTGAAGAGAACAGAAAGGACTGCCTTAGAACTTTGCTTAGCGTAATCGAGGAGGCCGGTAAAGCTGATGCTTTGATAGAAGAGGCCCGAACATCATATGTCAAACGAAGGCTGAAAGCAAATCCAGCATTTATGGCAAGATTGCTCGCCAAAACTAAACAAGCCTCCGTCCCTCTTGCTGCATGAACAGTCCGCGCTTAGGCTCTTCGCCAGGAACTCATTTTTGCTAGGTTAACCACAAGTGGTATGGTTAACAGATAGGCCATGTACTTCTTGTTTCGTCATCTTTCCTTTTCCCTTTTTTTGGGTGGGTTGAAGGCGTTGGGGTTCATGCACCAGTGGAGCGGCTTGCACAGATGATACTAAGTTTATCCAGGAAGTTCTTTTGATGGGATCTTCTGCTAACCCAGCTTCTTGAACATAAAAATGCCTGTGTAAGGTGAACTGGTCAAGCTTGTAACAGTCTCCATTTGAATACCAAGTTTGGTCGATTTCTTTTGACATGATACTCCATTTTAATGCCAATGTAATGAATGTATTCCCTTTTCTACAGAATAATATGCATGGGTGTCTTGACACACGTTGGTATCCAATCTACAAACTTGGTCTTTTAAAGTTTAAACCATTGTGTTTCAGGCAATCAGGCCAGTGAAGAGAATTTCCCGCTCATTTCTCTCTCAAGCATTTTGAATATTCAATTTTATTGCTCTTCAATCTCCTCTTTCGTTATGGTTCTTAGTAATATTCATAGCTTACTGAGCTGTGCAAATGTTCATGAACTATGCATGTTGATTGTGGTTTGACAATTTTGCTCAATAAAGGCTTCAATTGGCTAACCATGATTATAAATAATGGGCGTGTCACCTTGTTTGTTTTCACAAGCTAACAAACTCATCAAGCCTCTATGGCTAACTCTTTGTATAAATGACACATATGGCTGACATAGCGAAAGAGGATAGCCATTTTACGATTGCTTTGCAGAATATGTCGAGGGCTAATTCAATAAAACATTAAATTTATCTAATTAAGAAGACTGTCTTAAGTCTAACCAACAAGAAACCAATAGAAAAGTAACTGACTATTTAAATATCATATACAGTAGTTAGTGCAAGAACTGCGGCAAACAGACAAATAATTGTCTGTTGCAAATGTTTAAGCATAAGAACAAAGAACTAAGAAAATTTCATCGGGGAGTTGATTCAGATCATGCAGATAGTAGACGGCAAGTTATGAATGTTTCTAAAATTGATAGGAAGAACTCTTTCGTGACCATAAAGTTCATGGTGCAAGTGCAACCATGCCTAACATGTCTTTTGGTCTGCTACTTGGAAATCTGTGGTAGGTAAAGAGCAGAACATTTGCAGGGGTTGTGTGAACCAAGAGGTTATTGACCAGGCACATGAGCAGCCACCAAAGCCCCCAATTTTTTCATTGCAGGGTTCAACCTCTTCAGATGATGTACAGGCTGAGCAACGAAAGAATATTTCGGGGACCTGAAACGGTGAAGTCTTAGACAGACAACCTCATAGACTAGCTTTGTCTTCACTGAAAAGAGTTCTATTATGGCTTCCTGGACTTCTGTTGTGTTTCATTTGAGACCGTGACTAAATGCTGATTGCCAGGTATATCTGATGATTCTGTCGGCATACACATGCCTCAGTATCCAATCAATGGTGGTATATGGTCATCATTTGTTTTAATGAACGATTCATATATGCATGAAAATGCTCCTTGAGAGGCTTAGAGGTTTAGAAAACTGAAGTGCCTGATGAACAGTTAGTGTCTGAAAGCATTGGGAGTGAGTAATTATCTTTTTGTGGTTAAGTTTTTGTGGCTTTATGAGATATGCACTGATGCTTTTATGCTGTATAGAGTTCGGATTTCTTTTCTGGTGTATTTATTTTTCCTTTCATAATCTTTCTGCAAAGGATGTGTAATTTTTTTGAACACTCTTTGGGAGGTATGAAGGGAGTCTTGGAGCAACGGTAAGGTTGTCTTCGTGTGACCAAAAGGTCACGGGTTCGAGCCGTGGAATCAGCCACTGACAAAGTCAGGTTAGGCTGCCTACAATTCACCCCTTGGGGTGCGGGCCTTCCCCGGACCCTGCGTGAACGTGGGATGCTTGTACACAAGGCTGCCCTTACTCTTTGGGAGGTATATGATTTACAACAGGAAATGAGGTTGGATAAGGCCCAAAATAGAGCTACACTTTGGGAGCTTAGTTGGGCTCTAGGATCGTATGCCTATATTAACATTGAACTTATGGGCTCTACAGCGTTTGTTTCCCTTTGTGTTTTGTTGTGAGTTACTATATTCGCAGTGCAAGCCATAAGCAAGGACCAAAAAAAGCAGCTGATACTATGCATGCTTTACTCACTAAGTTTTATGGTTTGGAGTCCTCTTGTGATTTTTCGGTAGTGAATCTAAAAATTGTTTGAGTTGCTTTTTATTGAGGCGGCATCTAGTCTTACATGCTGAAGTGGTCTTTTCTTTGTCCTACCCCGGTCATTTGGTAAGTGTGATATGTTCCTCTTCAATGACTTAGCCATCTCTTCTGTCTGTCTGCTTTATGTTATTTGGTGCGTTGAGTGTATGCCTGTCAGCTTGATGAGTGGATTTGAGGGTAATCCCAAAAGCATCAGCTAAAAGGCCTTTCAGTTTTCAGAAGAAGCCACTTGATGCACAGGCTGCTTCGCTCTCTGCACTAAGGTCAGCTTGAGAGTGATTTTAGTGTCATACCGCAACACTATATCTCACAACGTCCTAAATCAGTTCTCATAAATTCATGATACATTCATGTTGTATTCGTGCAGTAAGAAGCTAGGGGTTTCTGGGGCTGTATCTGATCAAAGCATTGAACATTTGAATGATGTTCCTGCAGCTAGTGGAGTAAATCTCAGGGGAAGGGTGGTTTGATCTCAAGTGCTTCTTTTTAATCAAGTTTGCCAAATGCGAAATTAGTTTGTTGTATCTGAATGAAAAAATTCATACCCCAACCTTTTGTAGTCTGGTAGGAAGAGGAGGAGCACTGGAGCAGTTATTTGCTTGCTCTAAGGATGATAATAGATTTTCAGAGGCTTATTGTAAAGCTGTTCGAGACAAAGGAGATAGATTGATTCTTCAAAAGACTCCTCTATAGAAGTTGGCCCAAATAAGGTAATAATATACCCACCCTTAAACTTTCTAAAACAATAAATCTAGGATGAAGTATCCCAGTGCTTATGTGTTGGAACTCTGTGTTGATAGTGCAAAACGCAGATTGAAGAATTTAAGCAATGATGTGGAGCGATGCCTTTCACTAGTAAGATTTTGACAGCGTGCCTCGTCTCTTGTTTATGTCATGCTTCCGGAATCCTTATGCATTTAATCTCTAGTGTGTAGAGGAAAGGTTGCTTGGACTGATAAGCAGTCTGATCAGGGTATCTAAGCAGGTGTGCTTCCTTTCTTCTTCTTCTTGCTAATCAAGCAACTGTTGGTTGTTTGTTTAATTAGAGGTACTCCTGCAAAGAGTTGATTCTGAAAAGACGACGCATAATACTATTGTTACTTCTCACATTCGAGGACAAATTTTGGCCATAATCGAAAAAGCGAGGGAAAATGGCAGACAATACAGGAAGTTGAGAAGCTCCTAAAAAATGATAATGTAAGCATCTGCAGAGGCCAGAAGGCATTAGATTTGAGACTGTATTCCAGAAAATAATTCAACATCTTATGCTTGATATTCTGTGTCAAAGTAGTCTGCACAGTCCAATAGTAAAACAGAGGTTGATGATGACAAGGAGAAAGATGGATGTGCGAAGTTGATGAAGGTTGGAACAACTCATTAAATTTTGGTTTTTTTGAAGAGGAAGAAGTGTGTGTATGTCCACCCCCCCCCCCCCAAAAAAAACAGGTGGAAAAAAGGAACAGGAAAAAAGCTATCAACAAGGCTAGTAATAGAATGTTATAGGCGTAACGTCATAACCTTTTAATGAGAGTATAGTTAATGGTTGCCTTCTGCACTTTATAGTCAAATAAAGAGGAGGATGACAAACTGCATACCACAGCAGCAAATGTGACTGCTTAAGCTACTGTCGGTGGAGATGATATGCTATCCAAATGGCAGCTTATGATACAAGCTCTCCAGAAATGTGGAAGGCGAGTTGGAACTTCATTCACTTCACAGACCATCAAGGATTCAAACAAGAAGCAATTAGCAACCTCTTCTGGGACTGCAAAGGACATCCAAGCAGGTAGTAGAAAGGATCGGTGCAGTGTTATTTCTGGGTCTGGTAATTGAATTGAAGCTATAACCCTCCGTCCCCTTATTTCCTGCCAGGGGAAAGCACTCCATTGCCAGGAACCGTATTGGTGCTATACCTACATTCTCTCGTATATGTACCCTTTATAGTGTGCCATACCTACTTTCTTTAGTCACTTTTGCCTCATCCTATTTAGTCTTTGCACAACAAAGGTTGGTCTAGCAATGTTTTAAACTTGAGTCTTTTAAACCAGCTCAATACCTTGAGCTGAAAGATCCGTCTAGCAACCATGTGTGTCAGCCACTAAAACACAGTAAAAGAAACCACACAGCACCAGTTTCCAATTTGCACTGTCGAAAAGAATGATAGGGGGCATGTGAAAGAGTCGAAGTTCTGCACGTACAAGAACAGGTTCCCTTGGTAGCCAAAAAAACCAGCTTGAGCGACATTCCTAGAATCGACCAAGCAAGGAACTGGTCGCAAAAAGTGCTCTACCAGGAGTCATGACTCCACATGTACTTCATGCAGGAAACTAGTATCACCGGCATAATCCACTCTGGATGGAATTTCACTCAAAATCATACGATATCAACATAAGGTATAGCTGTCGACCTAAACAGCCAGCGCTAGACAAGATTTACCCCACATTGTCCAACTTTGGAACCATCAGATCATTTATGATTGTCGCTTACACGGGTGGATTGCATCATCCTTAGAGTTAGACATCCCCTTTTATCATTAGAATTCCTCTCGGTTTGAGTGTATTGAGGATAGAATCATTTGTTTGATTAAGTGACAATTTAATCATTTTTAGAGCATTGTTGAAGAATGGGCTTCATTCACATTGCAATTTCTGTTATCTGGTTCTGTTCCCTAAAAATAATTGGGATTATCTTACCACCGGTATGTGAATGTATGACCGCAGGTTTTTGCTTAGTTCAGTTTATCCTGTAAGTTTACGTAAGGTAACTTCTTCACGAATGGCAATATCCTCTTGACAGACTTGGGAAATCTCTTTAAACTGCTATTTTGATGTTCAAGCTTCTATCAATATGTGAAAAGTAAATATATTAGTCCCTGAAAAAAGATGCAAGTGAAAACTGATATGAATGTGTGGACCTTGTTTCTTGCTGCAGATGTGGGAAGATAGTTTAGCAGAATCCAAGCCACCAAACCACCTAACGAGAGTTACTTGTAATATCTGTTGTGCTGGATACACAACCTCAGATGGAAAAATCCACAGTAAAGTATCGACTTCATGAGAAAATGCATGCTAATGGAGAGACTGAGTAACTGTCATGTCATTGGTTCCTGGTATTTTCTTTTTTGGGGGGGTTCAAATGAGCCATGAAGGCAGTACAATACAATGAGGGTAAGGAGAATCGAACTTGAGACCTAATGTACTCAAGACCTCAATTTTAACCACTTGGCTAAGATCTCATTAGTTGTTTCCTGGTATATTTGACTGCAGACAAAAAACTATTTAGATGAATTGTTATGTAAAATTGACACAAATTAAGGTGCCCATTGGACCGGCTTTTGCAGGAATAGTATGACCAAATGTCATGGCTTTTGTGTATGCAAAGGATGCATAGTTCATTAGTAACTCCTAGCCTCAATGAAAAGCTGAACATACAAGTACTGTTTTTTGGAGGGGGGCAATAAAACGGAAGAATTCATTCATTAAGTAGCTGTACGGCATCTACAAACTAGATTCAACGCAAATAAATACAATCTCTAAGGTCAAAATACATTCTACATCTCTAGATAATTATTTTTACACACGCTGATCGATCGACTTCCCACAACTGTTGTTTCAACATACAGCACGGAGAAGAGATCCACAGATCTATTGTAATATCTTCTTAAAAGTAGATCTGTTGTTCTAGTGTAATTTTATTGGGTGAGGTGATTTAAGTACATGAAAGACTCCATTTTGAAGTACCGAATTTGATCAAAGAGTCGCTTTGCAATAAAGCATGACTTTATCCCTTGAAAGCTAAGTGAAAGAAAGTGCGAAACAACTACGCAAAGACAAATCAAAACAATAATGATGAAAAACTCTCACAATAAAAGAGAGAAATAACTCTCAAAATGGGAGAGAATTACTACTAGAAAATAAAATTACTACTAAAAGACGAAAGAAGGTAGTAAATAAGAAGGCCAAGATGGTCAGAAACCAACTATTCCCTCCTTCAACAACACTTAATCATTGACAAGAGGACATAGAAAGATGAGGTCAGGTCCAAAATTTGGATTAGAAGATGAAGCGGTTAGGAGAGTATACAAGTACTTTATTCAATGGTCCTTTGATCTTTTTCAGCCATAGTATTTCAAGTGCATCTAATAATTGTCTAATGAAAAATTCACACAAGTGAGTTTACTAGGGTTGTTAGTGTGACAAACACCCCCCCAAAAAACCAAAAACCAAATAAAAGAACCCCCACAGCCATAGATCACACTTTACAATATTGGTGTTAGAAAAGGGATTGAGACTCCCAATATGTAAGAATCAAACAAGGACAACTAGTATCAAAGGGAACTGCCAATCAAATCATACCGTTATACAGGTAATGATAATAGTACAAAATCGATGCAATTGAATTAGACACCGACCAAAAATGTAATAAAATTGAGCTAGGTCACGCACAAGTCGGTGAAATTTTGGTTTTGATTTCAGAACCAGGTACAACATTTGAGTTTAGACTGACTTTTGGCCAATTCCTATTTGTTAAAAAAAAAAAAAAAAACGTTGAATGAAAAAATTGAGTTAAATTTAATTGGGCATGGATCACTTTGTTTTTGAATTGAAGGTCCAATTCATATGAGTATATTTAACAAGTAAGATTAAATATGAGTTCGAATCAATTTAAGTTTCACAATTTGAGTCGGCTATTATATTATCATAATTTTAACTAAAATTAAAATAGAACACAAACAAGGGATCTAATATATATAATATATAAGTTAGGTAGTAGACTAAAGGCTTGTTCCGCAACAATATTTTGGGTAGCATTTGACGTTTTGGCTAAGGGTGTGTTCGCCAACAGCGGTTTGAGTAGCGTTTAGCGTTTTGACTAAGTCAATACACTCATCAAGTAATTTTTAGTATTCGGTAACATAGTGTTTTGACTAACGTTTCAAGTAGCGTTTAGCGTTTTAAGCAGCGTTTCTGAAAAGTTAATAGTATTAACGTTTGACATTTAAAAGTAGCGTTTCATATTTTTTTGCGAAAAAATACCCTTACGAAATTTTAAATCTGGAAATTATCTATATACTTTTATGTCAATTTACATTAATCAGCTAACCCAATAGGTAAATTTACCAAACACATTTATTTCAACTGCTCATCTAAACAGTTATCCGCTAACAGTTAAATTAGAAACGCTATCTGTTACCTAAACAGCTATCGACTACTTGAACTGCTATCCGCTACTTGAACCGCCAATTTTGCCGAATAGGGCCTAAATCAATACACTCATCAGGTAATTTTTAGTATTCGGTAACATAGGGTTTTGACTAGCATTTTAAGTAGCGTTTAGCGTTTTAAGCAGTGTTTCTGAAAAACTAATAGTATTAGTGTTTTGCATTCAAAAGTAGCGTTTCATTTTTTTTTGGCCAAAAAATATCTTTTAAAAATTTTATCTTTGGAAATTATCTATATCATTTTATGTCAATTTACATTAATCAGCTAACTGAACAGCTAAATTTACCGAACACATTTATTTTAACTATTCATCTAAATAGCTATCCGCCAACAGTAAATCAGAAATACTATCTGCTACCTAAATAGTTATCCGCTATCTGAACCGCTATTCGCTACTTGAATATCTAATTTTGTCGAACATGGTGTAATTAAAATAGGAATATAAGACGAAGTTGTTGCCTCTATTTTGGGCCAAACAAGAACACTGTTGACGAAAAAGGAAAGAAGCCCAAATATGAGCCCATTAAAAAGGCGCATAAATAAATATGATGCAGAAGAGAATCTCATCAGCTTTCCCTTGACTCGATTGTCCGTGCACAGTACTACCCCTCGTATTTTTCTCTCTCCTCCACAACCTCACCCCCTCCTCTCCTACACCGCCCTGAGTCTGACTCCACTTTCCCAAAACTCTCGATTCTGTCTCTCTCTAACCTCTCCTCTGATCACCAAAAACCCCCAATTCTCTCTCTCTCCCCTCGATCACCATCTGTTCCCCCTGATCATCATCTCTCTCAATTTGTCGATCGCAAAGCCCCTGCTTGCTGTTCTTTGATTGCGAATTGAGTGTTTGGTGGGGAATCAGTTGAGAATTTTGGGTTAGGGTTTTAGCGATGGACTCCGATGAGGATCTTCTCGATGCTTACGATGGAGATTCTGCTGAGGATTACTATTACAGTGGCGGCGATTCTGACGTCGATGATTATATTGCTGGTGGGGATGAAGACGAGGACGATGGCGGTGATTGTGGTTATGCCAGTGATGATGACTCTACCCTTCGCTCTGAGGTCGATTTCTGGTTTTGGTTTTAAAGATTGCTTCTTTTAGCTTTGATTTTTCTTGCTGGTTTTAGCTGCGGTTGCCTATTGTGCATAGTGGGAGTGATTTCGCGGAGAACTCTTTGATTGACAACAATTTGATTGGAGGTCTTTGTGAAGAAATAGTGAAGCATTGTTTTGGTTTTGAGTACAGGGAAATTTGGGGAAATTGATAACCTTAGTTTGAAATAAGTACTAAGTGCATCGGGGTTTTAGGATTTAGGCTAATTTGAGTGGCCTGGCAGTGTAATTGCTTTTCTTTGGCAATTTTTTGTTTTTTTTTTTGAGTTTTAGCGGTATTGTCTATTTTGCTATATTGTTAGGGTAGTCGTGGTAGCACTTCGCTTGCTTTTGTTGTGCGCGGCTTGTTGTGTTTGGCTGTGTATTGCGTTCGCGGCCTTTGTCATCTGGTTCTGTGTGTCAAGGCTAAATGCATTATTATTATACAGAACACAATGATGTTAAGCAAAACTATGGGTGTTACTTGAATATATGAACAAATCTGGTCAACCTGCTTTTGAAATTCAATATGCTCCAGAAGATTTGGAGTCTAAACTCTAGAAGGGGTAAGTTAGTTGACGCGTCACATGTTAGAGACATGGAATGGATTATTGAGGTGCATAGAAGTTATGGAATAGAGGAGTATGGCCCATCTGTTGAAGAAGTAACATGTGCAAGTGCACTAAAATTTAATTGAATGAGAATTTTAGTTGTTCTGATGCACTAAAGTTCCATAGGTGACTGGAAATTGAGACCTTTCTGATGCCTGTGCTCTGGAAGATGCTTGAAGAACTTCTGAAATGTCTTGAAGTCTTGAACTGCTTAAGGGGCTTGGTGACGGCACGAGGAAAGGTTTAGCAGAATGAAGTAGCCACTAGATGAGATATATAGAGAGAGTTCACTGCATTGAGTACTACAGACTTCAGCCGTTGGTGGGATGGATGGAAGGAAGTGAGCTGTTTCATTTAATCTAAAAGCTTGATCCCCAAAAGATAGAATCATAGACTGAAGCATGTGGATAGCTGTTGTCCAGATATGTGAGTTCTGTCTGGTGTATTGAAAGAGTGTTATCAATGAGGGCTATAGACTTAAATTGCTGGATGGGATATAGTAATTGCTTATGGAAATATGTCATGTAGCCATGACCTCAAACGACTATGGGGGTGCTTTGGGCAGTTCTTGTCCTCATCTATTCACGATTTCTTACGATGTGATTATGCTGGGATTGTCTTGTAACAAGCTTGTTTCTTGGTATGTGTATCTAGCTCGTAGTGTAGCCTCAAATGGTAGCTAGATATCATTTCTGTTAATGTTGGGTTGTGCTAAGGCCCAATTTAGACAACCAAAGATTGTAGAAGAGTGGAAGGTGGACGCTTTACATGACGAGGCTAGCAGTCCGGATGACACTGTGATTCTAAGCTTCTAATGAATGTTAGATCTAGTGAAGTTGCAAGATAAGAGTCCTTTGAGCGTGTTCAGATATATGCAGTTTAAGCAGCAAGGAACGGAAGTGCAGCAGGTCAATGCTAAAAGGAACAACTAACAAGGCTTTTGAAAATAATTGTAGAATTTATTGTCATTCGTGTCATGTTTGCCCAGATTGTGGGGTCTGAGATTGGGATATTAAAGAATCATAGAGGGGGGAAAATATATGCTCACCTTCAGCAGATAGAATTCTCCAGATATAAGGAAAGGATGATATTGTTATCTTTGCTGTCTTTGTGCTGTCTGTGATCAAGCATATTTTTGGGTTGGACAGGTAGCATTGGGAAAGTTCGTATTGCCTGACACCTTTGTAAATGACATTAACACATAGGATACACTTCTAAAATGATTGTGGTTAGGGAAAAGTCTATTGTCTCAAACAGAATACGTGGGTATGCTGGATGAGTGATATGTTGATAGGTATAGGAGTAAAAGCCGTGGAATAGGGTTGGATGGGGTGGAACTTGTGTCTGATCATTTAAAGGCTTTCCATTCTATCAGCGGACGAAAGTTTCTCTGGTTAGTGTGGTATCCTTTCGAGGCAGCGTTGGATTCCTCGTATGCGCACCTTGGACTAAGTGACTGATTAAACTATCGTGGTGGCATATAGCTGAACAAATTTTTGCATCATTGAGACCCCCCTCCCAGCCTAAGAAAAAGAACTGGTATTTGTGGCTGGCTCATGTCTCTGTTTCGAATTAGTTATTTACTTGGGGGTGGGACTTGTAAGTAAGTATTACTTGGACCCAAATATTACATTTTGTATTATTTTTAATTTTTGGGACTCCGTGCACATATATCTAGCATTCAATATATTTTTTGGTAGGTTTAATGCTGACATCTATTCTATCAATCCCAAAAGAAAAGGAGATGCTGATATCTATTATTTTGCAACTTCTGTTCAGTTCTTTTGCCTTACTGAAGTACATGCCTTTCTTTCCTTTATGTTTCAGAAAGTTTATACCGTCTTGAAGGTGAGTGACATTCAACAGCGGCAGGAGGAGAGCATTTCACATGTCTCTTCTGTTCTATCCATTTCCAGAGTTGCAGCGTGTGTGCTGCTTTGTCATTACAAATGGTAAGTGTCTTGTCTTGTTTTTCCTATCAGCTATTTCTTGTTTGATGGGGCCTGTTAATTTAGCAATATTCATCTTTGAATTTTGAAGGCATAGGGCCTCATTCTGTTTGCTGAAGTTTTTGATGTTCTTTGCTTTGGGTGGTTTCATATGAACATTTTGTTGCTTTTTTAGGAATGTTTCTCAGTTGCATGATGAATGGTTTGCTGATGAAGAAAAGGTTCGAAGGACCGTTGGCTTGCTAAGTAGACCAGTTGTTCAGTTTCCAAATGCAAAAGAAGTGAGCTTCCCTTCTGATATTTGTTTTCGATTTTTAGACAATTTTTCACATGTTTAGTATGTTCTTTCGCCACTATTACTTATTTCTGATCCTTTGATTTCTCTTGGCAGTTGACATGTGGAATCTGCTTCGAGTCTCACCCTCTTGATCAGATACATTCAGCTGTTTGTGGTCATCCTTATTGCACAACATGTTGGAAAGGTTAGATTTAATTTGGCTGGTTCAATTGATTGTTCTTTCAATACCTTTGGAGAAAATATAAAGGTTCCAGTTGGATGCTTTACATTTGGTTTGTGTTTTTATTTCATTTTGTAGATATGTTGCATTATTTGGATAGAGACGGTTATGTGTCTATAGCTGACACTATGCTGTACGATTCATATTTGTGTTATTCTTTCAATACTTTTTTTGTGTCTAATTGGCAGGCATGCATACTTGTGTGCATAGTTTTGCTTTGTGCAGGAAGCAATAATATGTGGGTGGTTCATCTTGTAGGTTATATTACGACATCCATTAATGATGGCCCTGGATGCTTATTGTTGAGATGTCCGGATCCCTCGTGTCGTGCTTCTGTTGGTCAAGACATGATCCTTAAGCTAGCATCCGATGAGGATAAGGAGAAGTATTCACGTTATTTTGTTAGGTCTTACATTGAGGACAAGAAAAAGGTAAGTGTAATCTAGCCGTGGGTTTCTGTAACATTTGACCCTAGCATGATGCGTTCATGGTTGAAAATTTGCTTGATTTGAGTGCTTGTCATTCTGAAAGCTTGAAATCTTTTGTGATAATCTGATCCTTTGCATATGAGTTATAGTCTATGTGTTATATTTTTCCGCCCTTCTGGGAAAGACCTTGTATCTGGCAACCAGGCTTCTTCTTATCGGTGTATTTCACCTGCATTTAAATTGATTTCTTTGGTCAGTTATGCTTTTGATGTCAGACACGTGTACTGAGCATGGTCAAGTGGAGTCCCTTAGTGTCTAATGGTGATGTGTAATCATGCTGGGGAATAACAATGTACATCCCAAATTTTGCTGGGGTCATTGGTGTTTCTTGTGCATTTGTTTATCCACAGTCCAATGCAGGGTAGGAGGGAACGTTTACTGTTGTCTTTTGTAGTGGTGTGCTCTTTTAGCATCTTGCTGTGAACTCATGTTGTCTTTTGTAGTAGTGTGCTCTTTTGGTATCTTGCTGTGAACTCATCAGAGTAGAGGTAGTTTCTTGTGACTTTACATGAGAAACCTAGCCTGACAACTTCAACCCAGACCCCCACTTATATGTCATTTCTTTATTTTGGTTGACTCATGGACAATTCTTCCTTCTGGCCATGCTAGTGAGTATTTATTTGTCAATTTGTTATCTCTGTTTCTTATTCCTAGACATGTGATTTAGCAACAATCTTTGAGGTATTATATAAATTTGCTCGGTCACCATTTTCATTACTTGCATTGGCACAACATTGGTTTTGGGGTTTCTGCGTTTCTCTACTGAATAAGTTGTAGCGGGCTGCAAGTATTCGCAATGAATCTTTGTGATTGAAGTAGGACTTTGTGGTTGTTTTTCACTTTGAATGTGTGAAGTTGATGATGATTGTCTTAGTTCATGAATTGTAGTGGTGTTACATGTTGTTTAATCATTAACTTCTTGGTGGCCTTCAGACCAAATGGTGTCCGGCTCCAGGATGCGAAAATGCAGTGGAATTTGAGCTTGGGAGCAATATCTACGATGTTACCTGCCTTTGTTCTCATGGCTTCTGCTGGAATGTAAGTCCTGAGCAATTAAACATTGGGTGACCTACACGCTACAGTGAACCCCCCCCCCCCAAAAAACCAAAAAAAGAACCAAACAAGACAAGGAAAACCACATAGAAGAGGAACCGCCTGAATTGGAAACTATGAACTTAAAAAGTAAAAGAAATATATCTTTTGATTCACTCATTTATTTTTTAATGAAAAAATGAAAGAGAATATAGATAATAAAATAAATCAATCCACGTAAATTGAGGGGAACCCAAGCTGTATATCTTATTTACAATTCTGACTGATGACTGTGTTTCGTGTGCAGTGTACTGAAGAAGCTCACCGTCCCGTGGACTGTGGAACGGTGTCTAAGTGGATATTGAAGAACAGTGCAGAGTCTGAAAACATGAATTGGTACAGTTGTTGCCCTGCACTACCTATTTTTATTTGCATGCTTGCTGTTTTACCAAATGTAGTTAACCTGCCACAGAATGTCGTTTCTTGTTTAAATATTCTCCCAATGCCTATATAATGACAAGAAGGCCTTTCTGATGAAACATATATGTTGTTTTAATCACACCTGTTTTGCTTGGCACTTACCGTCATTGAATAGTATGGTAACTTAACATTTGCACTTCAGCTGACTGGGCATGATATGAGTACTATCTAGTTTTTTGGTGATTATATCCTTAAAGTCGTGCTCTCATCTATTTAGTGGGGATGGTTGATCTGATCCCTTTACTTTCAGGATTCTTGCTAACTCAAAGCCTTGTCCGAAATGCAAGCGCCCAATTGAGAAGAATCAGGGATGCATGCATATGACGTGTACGCCCCCATGTAAATTTGAGTTTTGCTGGTAAGTGATTGTCAAATGCGATCTAAACCCAGAATCAGAATCTCTCCTCTCATCAATTTTTATTTGATCTTTTTCATTAGTTGGGTTCTTTGGGAGGAATGTAGACTAGTAGTTTCTTTTCCATTATTCACTTTAAGCCAATTAGTGGGGAATGTTACAGTCCAGTGATTCTGTGGCTATTGATGGTGACTGTATTTTAAACGGAATCATATTTCCTTTCAGGCTGTGCCTCGGTGCATGGTCGGATCATGGTGAAAGAACTGGTGGTTTCTATGCATGCAACCGATATGAAGCTGCAAAACAAGAGGGACTGGTAATATACCCAGATGATGTTTCTCTAATTTTCAAAGCTTGAATAACTTAATCACCAGATCCAGTCACTAACATTTCTGTTTAATTGGTTATTTGTAGTATGATGAAGCTGAAAGGAGGAGAGAGATGGCAAAGAACTCCCTGGAGAGATATACACACTATTATGAACGGTGGGCAAGTAACCAAACGGTATGGATACTTGTTTCCTTGGGGTCTCGCTCTCTTCATTTCTGTAGTGAATGCTGAATGATGATTATACGGTAGCACTGGTTTTTGATTTCCCTTGTCTCCTTTCAGAGACCTACTCAATAACCTTTTTGAAAGAATAATTTCATAAATCAGTTCTTTGGTGATCAGTTGGTAGGATTTTTTTGTTCTGTCCTGTATGGGCCAGGGGCTAGTTTCTAGTTGAACTAAAGGTGCATTTGTGTTTCCTTTTGCAGTCAAGGCAAAAAGCTATAGCAGATTTGCACCAAATGCAGACTGTCCATGTAAGTAAGACCTTACCCTCTTATTTTACGTGTTTGTTGTATTAAGCACCAATACGTGTTCAAATTGTTGTTTAATTGTTCCTTTGAGGTTCTCTGCGGCTTGAATTACAAAAAATAAATTTCATGTACCTTTGAGTGCCTAAATGTATGTTTTTTTATTTCTTTTTTGCTCATTGTGTTTTGTTATTGTTATTATTTCTTCCGCTTTCATAGTGGTTGTGTTCTTCATCAGATAGGCAACTAATTGTGTTATTGTTATTGCCTCTGACTTGTCTTGTATCATTTGTGTGAAAAGTCCTTTTGTAAGATTTCAGATGCATTGTATCTTTGTGCATTGTGGATTATAGGTCTTCCGTTGCATTTTTCTTTATAGCTTGATTCATTTACCTCCAACAGAAGTGCCAAAAGTATCACAAGTTTAAAAAAAGGGAACAAGCCCTTCACACACACCTATCCTTTGTTTCGTTAGCTGTTGCACTTTCCTATGTTTCGTTAGCTGTTGCACTTTCCTATAAGCTAAGCAATTTTGGAGTTTGAAAAGAAATGGCAAACTTATTCAGAAGCAACAGGTAGCTAAGAGGTTCTTGTTGCCACACCTTTTTAGATTAAGCCGAAAGTAACTCAAGTTGGCATGTTATTTCAACTTTAGATTCATCTATTTCTTCTTGCAAGAAGCTTTTGAAAACTTGAGCTTATGCTTAGGTAGTTAAAAAGTTCGGTGGTTGTGTGCAATGTAGTGTATTTTTGGAATGATTTACCCCCCCGGGGAACCTTGGGTGGGGTGGGCCCTATATCGGATGGTTGAGCTTAGCAATGAATGCTTATTTTTGTCACGGAATTTATGTGAGTGGTCATGTGCTGATATTCTTGTTTGAATGTTGCAGTTGGAGAAGCTCAGTGACAAGCTAAAAGAACCTGAGTCTCAACTGAAGTTTGTCATAGAGGCTTGGCAACAGGTGAAGCCCCCCCCCCCTCTCTCCTGGTGCCCCTGCGTAATACGATAATATATGTTTGAGTTTAGTTGCCATTATGTGATATTAACCTGATAAATTTGAAGTCTGCTATTTAGAGCAAAACAAGGAGGGGGATGTATTTTTCCTATTTCTCGTATCTGAATAGTTGGGTGGGATAACAGGAAGAGATCTTAACTTAGATTTTCCTTGTTTTCAAGCCTTAGCAGAAGTGTTCAGATTAGAGGATTAGAGGTTTTGTTGTGTCCTTCCCTCTTACTTGCTTTTGCTTTATTATTCCCAGGTTCAGAAATTTGTTTATGTTAGTTCTATTTGTATGTATTGTTCATACAATAGACTTCTTGATGACTATATTTCCTAGCCAAGGGGAGCTTGCACTTTGGGGTCATTAAGTTTTGTCATGATTATCATATACTTTTATTTGTTGTCCACCTTCTGGATCTGATAAAAAAGCAATTTCAGGCAATTTTTCCAGCTTGAATAGTAATGGACTAAAGCAAAATCCCTCTCTGAATTGTTGGATGGTTTTCCTTTCTATAAAGTAGCAGGTGGTAAATAGTTTTTAATATAAGGTCTAATGGAACCAGTGTTTCTACAATTTCACATTTGACCCCCATAATCCACATTGGTGAGGCTCTTGGGTTTCGCTGTGAAGTTGTGTCATCGTAGAGTTTTCTTATTATACCATTGCTTGTATCTATAGTGACACTACAACTGTTTACATATTCAAACCAAAGGAAACCAATATCAAGGGTTGTCCTGCATACTTTTGGATGAAGAGGAGCATCTCAACTACCTACTGTTATGAAACTTGTCTATCGATTGGGATGTTTTCCTTCGGTGTAATAGTAATTTTCTTCTCTGAAAAAGTTCTATCTAAACGAGATGCAACGTCAAATTTTCAGATCATTGAGTGTAGACGAGTGCTCAAATGGACCTATGCATATGGCTATTATCTACCTGAACATGAGCATGCCAAAAAACAACTTTTTGAATACCTGCAAGGTAAAAGCTCATTTCTATCACACTGAAATTTCTCTCGCTATCCCTAGGAAAATGAAACTATTGACTTTGCCATCTAATCTTGTCAATTTGTAGGTGAGGCTGAGGCTGGCCTTGAAAGGCTCCATCAATGTGCGGAGAAGGAACTATTGGTTTTCCTTGGTGATGATGAGCCGCAAGCAGATTTCAAAACATTTCGGCCAAAGCTTGCGGGGCTGACAAGGTAATGATCTAGCAAGTCAAATATATCTGATTAGTGGTATTTGAAGTGAGCATTCAAGCATATAGCACTCCATTGAAAATCTATAGGTCAAGGGTAATGCTAAATACATACGACATCATTAATAATCAGAGGCGGACAGGATGCAAGAAGTCCTTGTATGTTCAACCTGGTAATTTAGAAGCATAAACTGTTCTGGGTTGCTTGGCCTTTGGGGATTTGTTGTAGTACATGGAATTACCCCCCCCCCCCCCAAAAAAAAAAACAAAAGAAAGATAGAAAATCACCACACGTCACTAAACAAAAAAGGGCACAGTTTTATGATGCCTACAGAGTTCCCAAATGCTTCAATGCACGTGTTCCCTCTATTAAAAGGCGTACCATGGGGGTGCCATCAAAGGCTCATTATCTGATGCCTTAAGAATTCCATAAAACTCCTGGCTAGGATGTGGCAAGGGAACCCCTTGTTTGCAGATGTGGTTCATAGCCTCTCGGAACAGTTTGGAATTCTCGAAAGCCCCTTCTCCCCAGGAAAAAAATGAAAAAGAAAAATGGGACGAATCTTCTGGTTTATTTTCACTGTTGAGATTCTGGGTAATTATCGAGAGCTTGGTTTATTGTGAGATTTTTTTTAATTTTAATGAGATGATTTGTCTTGAGCTATTCATACCAGTGTCCGTATGAGTATATCGGAATCCTTGTGAGAGAGATGGCACGAGTTCTGATTTACTATCTCCAACTCGTGCAGGGTCACTCGTTCCTACTTTGAGAATTTGGTCCGAGCATTGGAGAACGGGTTATCAGACGTGAATACACAACCAGCTTGTAGCACATCGATCAGTTCAAAGAATGCAGATGGCGCCGGCAAAGGGAAAGGCGGCAAGGGAAAGGGATCAACTTCACGATCTGGTCGAAATGCCGCCAGAGATGGTGATGATGACGATCACTGGAATTGTGATCGATGTACCTATGCAAATCCTGACTCAGTCAGTTCATGTCAGATGTGCCATAATGAAAGGTGAGCACTCCCCACACTTTAGCAGAACTCGGTGCTCACCATATCCCTCTCTCTCTGAGAGTGGCTTATAAAGAAGTAGGGACCGAGTTCTCCCAATATGCTCATGGCTGTCCTGAGGACATCAAATCCACGAAGGGATAAAAGCAAAACTGCAAATGAAGCCCTTCTTCAGCCTTCTTGATTTGCATATTTATCAGGAGGATTGTATATAAGAAGCACCGGCCTTAGCTGCAACGGCATTGATTATTGCTGTATCTACTATGTATTATGGTACTATGTGTATTGACAAAGGGGGCGTCATCTGTTTTTTTTTTTTTTTTTGTTTTTTTTAGGGGTCATGCTTGCTTCATTAAAGCTGTATGGTGTAGCAGTAATCTTTAACTTTTGTGTCAAAACAGATTTGTGCTTTGCTTTGGCTCGTGGTATAGAAAATTATGCTGTTATCTTAATACCATCCTTCTTCAGTCTTCCAAAGTCTTTCTGCTGTTATTAGTGTGAGTTTCTGGCTTATCAGCGAGTTGTTACTATTATACCTGATTAATGGGTCATTTGTATCGAGTTGGCTCTGCGTAGTGCCAATTTTTGTCCACCACAGGATCTGAATTGGTTAAAGAGTGTCCCCTGCCTGTTAGGGAAAGTTTGATCGGTGATGGTGAAAAATTGACCATTACCCTCTATATCAACGTAGGATCACGAGCAAAGCTTATATTGTATAGTCTTAAGGGCCAAGTTATGAGCATTAAAAATGCATGACAACACATGAAACGAAAACAAGCAAATGCCTGTTAAAAGCACATGCTTTCAGGAGCTTATAATGATTTGCATATCTAGTTGGATGTGATAGGACTTCAGTCCCATGCTGGTCTAGAGCAGATTGATAACTCAGTGGAACGTTGGTCCTCGTTTTGGAAGGACTTGGTCTGGGTTTTTCTATGTGCCTTCGTGTTCCTCTATTCCCTTGACTAATTATAACGAGGAATTGAATATATTTGACCGGTTTAGGTTTCAATTTGCCGAGTCTTGATTCAATTCTATTATTAATATCAAGTACCTATCTTTTTCGCCATCTTATCGTTTTTGGGGTTTCAGACTTTAAAAAAAAAAAGTATGAGGGGTGAGTTTTAGAGGTAAAACTGTGGTCAATGAGGTTAGCTTGATACCCTTTTGGACCATTGAAGCTGCCGTAGAGGAAAATGAAGAGATATTGAACTAGTTAACTACTCATTTGACCATAGAGACATGTACAATTTGAAGAACTGAGCCAAAAGCTTGGGCACACCTAAAAATAAGAAAGAACATCACACAATGGATTCTTCATTTGAGTTGCGTAGATGTATCCTTGTACAATTTGAAGCTCAACTTGTTAAGCATGGCCTTGGAGTACTGACGGGAAGACATCTTCCAATCCATCCCGTTACTCATCATTGTCGTGAACTCTCCATAACTTATTCGACCATCCTGCACAAACACACAAAATCATGTCAAAATCTATAAATGCTCAGGTTCTTTGGGACTCCTTTAGCGGTATGGGTGATATGTTATTAATTTATTATACAATGGAGTAAATAATGTGTCTCAAAATGATATGATAATGGACATGTTTGGCAAACAGTTGTTAGTTATTTGTATTAACCATTTGCATTAACTATTTCTGGGAAAAAGCGTTTGGTCAACTAGTTGTTTCTAACAAAATATGTGAGAGAAGTTGTATTGTTTCAGAAACAGTGCTGATGACTTATTATGTTATACAGTTGACCTTAAGAAGACGTTATAGAGATTTGTAGAATTAAGCAATGTTTTACCTTATCTAAGTCTGCATCGAAGAGGATATCACAAACCACCTGTTCGCTAGTTTTTGAGTCCAAACCCAGGGCATCTCTTAGCTCCTCGAACTCTATGTATCCACTATTGTTCTTATCAAAGTGCTTGAAAGCATGTCGAAGATATTGTTCGTCACCTCCCATCCTTTGCATGTGGATCGAGAGCGTTAGGAATTCTCCGCAATCCAGTGTTCCATTTCCATCTATGTCGGCCTTTTATCAAATCAAACAAAGGGAGACAAGAGGGAGGGAAATCTGTGTTTAGTTCTATAACGATACTATAAAAATTAAAAGATCGCAAATTCTTAGGTGAAAGTTTAGACTGTCTTAAAGAAGTGTTATAGTGAGACGACGAGCTCCTTAATTTGATGATCTTTTACCGGCATTGGAGTAACTATTAACTCATTTTTCAGGTGATTTTTTAGTTTAGCATGATTAATAATGAATTAAGAATGACTTTATCAAAGGACTCCCAAAATACGTAATCAATTATCCCAAAACCATCAAAAGTCATCCTAGATATGTCCATCTTATGCTATCTCTTATGCAAGATTGTCCTAGACTTACTAAAATGTGCTTGTATGCTCACGCATATGTGTGTGTATCTAAATCTAAAAGCGAGGAAGGGAAAGAAACTTACAGCATCTAGTATCATTTGAACATCGGCATCAGGAAGAACATGACCAAGTTTAAAAAGGCCTTGTTTGAGTTCTTCAAATGATAAACAGCCATTCTTATCGGTGTCCATCATGTGAAATGTTCTTCTCAATTTATCTATTTGCTCATCTGGCAAACTATCAGCTACAACCTATGTTTACACATTGAAAACAAGATAAGTTAAAACATCTCAAACATAACTACTCAGCTCCACATTACTAGCTATTTCAGAAATTTTTTGCCCTTTTTGGGGGGGGGGGGGTTACAAAGAAAACCTACCCTGAGAACTTTCTTTTTGAACTTGTTCATCAAAGAAAACTGCTTGATCCTTGTCCTCACTGTATGGCCTAACGGAATGTCGGCAATAGAATCGGCATTTTTCATCCAAGGGTGTTCTTCATTACACAACAATACCAAATTAAAGCATTACAATGCTTAAATTCCATTGAAAAGGGGGCATAGAAGTATGCGAACTATTGGTAATTTTGGGTCCGTAAATTCAGGTTACCATATACAGTAGTTTGCTTTAGGTTTCTGAAACCCAGCCCCTATTTCATCATCAGCTTCAAATCAACAAAGAGTGAAAAGAAGAGCGTACATACCAAGAACTTCCTCAAGAGACAAGCGGCTGTAAGGATTTTGATCAAGCATACTTTGGACAAGCTCTTTTGCTTCAGGGGAAATTCTAGGCCATGGATCCCTCTCAAAATCTATCACTCCTTTCACTATTGCATGTGCTATTCCTTCTTCTGTCTCTGTTTCAAAAAAGAAATTAAACCGAGTTTGTTTAGTGGCCATTCAGGATTCTAAATGCCAAGGAGCTCTAATTCAAGTGGCATGTAAACTATTTGATAACTGTACCAATAGGTCTTGTGCCTGGTGAGCCTAGAGCCCAATTGAGTATCCCCTACCTCTTATCCTAAACTAAGTTAACCTGAGCTAGTCAATTTCATCTATTCGGTCGATTGCACTAGACACGGATTATAGACTGATAGTTTGTGAACCAAACCAAATTGAGGCGAGTTCGGTTGATAGAGAAACTTGTCCAAATTTGATGTAAAATAGTCTACATCAATAACAAAACTCAAACTCAAAAAATGTGATTTACCTGCCCAAAAAGGAGGGACTCCACAGAGTAGGATATAAAGGATGACACCGGCGCTCCAAATATCAACTTCAGGTCCATAGTTCCTCCTTAGGACTTCTGGTGCCATGTAATATGGACTCCCCACTATCTCATTGAACCTTTGATCTGTCATCCAATTTGATACAATTCCAATCAGGTCATTCACATTTGTATAGACCTCATAAATTGGTCATTTGATTCCAGTTTTGGATTAGTCATGAATTTTCGAACCTTTGAAATTCCTTGCCTCATAATTGTGAATTTAGGTCATACTTCAATCTGCTACTAGTCATCTAACAAGTTCGACTAGGAAATACCAAAAAGTAAGCTGGGGTTGCGTAAAATAGGGTTCAGTTAAAATTCGGTTCTGTTGTCTCAAGGCCTAGTTTGGCTCTAGCGAGTTTTAGATTCATATCGATCAAAAATTTAGGCACAAACTTATTTTGTCATGTCCATACTTATAAATATAAGTGTTAGAGTCTCTCATTTATGGAATTTAAGTACCTTGTCTAAAAAATATAGAGAGGCCAAAATCAATGGCTTTAAGAGTGGCTCCCTCGCTTTTGTTCGAAAATAAGAAGTTCTCAGGCTTGAGGTCTCGGTGAATTACTCCATTTTTATGGCACACCTGCATGTATATTTAAGTTCACAATGAAATTAGTCATGGCTTCAACTTCAAGCTCGTATGTTTTCTATGGAATAAATAAATTTAGATTAAGGCAGGTTTGATATAATGAAAAAGGTGAAGTTACCTGAACAACTTGGAGAATGGTCCTCACAACTTGTGCAGCTGCTCGTTCTGAATAATGGCCTTTAGCCACAATTCTATCAAAGAGTTCACCCCCTTCACAAAGCTCCATAACCAAATAAACAGCCTCTTTATCCTCATAGGCCTCTTTAAATGCAACAATATTAGGGTGCTTAGGCAAGTGCCTCATGATCTCCACCTCCCTCCTCACATCCTCTATGTCGACCTCTGTCCTCAACTTGCTCTTTGATATCGTCTTACACGCGTAATTCTCCCCTGTCGCGATCTCCGTGCAGTGGTAGGTCACCCCGAACTCCCCCCTCCCCAACTCCTTCCCAAAAGTGTAGTTTTGGTGAATGTCATCATCCGAATTACAGTCTTGTAGAACTGTCACCACCCTACAGTGACTCTTTGATTTCCTCGAGGAGCCTTCCTCTATTGGGGCCGGAGCCAACTTTGATCCATCTCTGCCCTTCCTCTTTATGTTGCGAAATACATTAGATGGTGTTTTTGAGAAGCAGCCTCCCATGATCTCGTGGGGATAGGTTCTTAAGTTAGTTCTGTTTTGGAACCTTTTCCCCTCGAGTTGGTATGATCAATTAATGGGGGAGTCTCATTGGAAGGGGAAAATGCGAGATCTGGAGAGATTCAGATTGCAAAGAGCAAAGGAGAAAAGGAAAATCAAAGGGAATAAGGGTGGCTTAATTCATTTGTGGAGAAGAGAAAGGGAAATCAAAGGGAAGGAGGATGGCTTAATTCATTTGAAGGGAAGGAGAGGAGGTGAGAAGGAAATAAAAGGGAGAAAAAACGGGTGCAAGTGAATGGCAAAGCGGGAAAGGTTGTTGTAAAATCTTTTTGAAAAGTGGTTGGCAATTTCCATATAAAGTTAACTAAATTCCTTTTTCTTAGGGAATTTGCCTGTAAATTACCAGTTTGCTATTATAAGATGTGACAGTCTTAACTCTTAATTTGTTTCTTCTTTTTGAAATTAAATTTTTGTTCGTTCTTTTTAGTGTGGATCAACTTCTTCGTACATTACATGTAGCGGAAACTGATATTATAATCAATGGTACAAAAAATTGATGTGTTTATAATCTCCGTCTTAAGTGTTAGTTTGAAATTCATTGGCTAAGTATTCGATATTTCTTTTGGTGCAAAATAGTAAATAGCTAAGACGTTTATTACCTTTTGTTAATTTAATGTATTTTGCACCAAAATATTATTTAACATATTGTTTGATCATGTGGTAACCACACAAGAAAAAAAAAGGAAAAGAGAGTGAATTCAATGGCCTGTTAATGAAATGTAATAAGTCCAATTAACAAATGTAGAATGAATTAGTCTTGGCTTCTTCACTAGATCTAAAGAAGTGAGAAATCATTAAAATTTCCCATATATAATATATGACAAATTGACAAATACAATTCTATTATTGTATGTTAACAACTATCAGAGTTGGGATTGTTTTAAACTCTATTTTTAGCCAGAATGATATTTCGGCAAATTATACCATACTCTCGAAAGTATATACATATTCTCAACTATAGTTCGTTCATGTGTTTTTCTACTGGTGCACATGAACGATGTCCGAGAACATGTACTCCCAAAAGCATGATATATGTTAGGCCAGTATCGAGACCTTCAGTCTCCTAAGTGTCTAGAAAGCTACCTACACTAGCAGAAGAGAGATTGAAGAGGCCATCAATGGATTTGTTGACTTCTTCTTCCTCTTTGTGGTGTCTTCTTAAATAACCAACACCCTTTTGGCTGACAAAAATTGGCGGGAAGCAACAGTCATGAAGCATCCAAGCAACTGAATTGCTCCATTGAGATTCCAGTACTTCAACCAGGAAATAGAGGAACCCCATAACTGAGATTGCCAAACAGAGGTAGACCTCCTCTGCCATGACTTCTTGTCGTTCTACAGAGAGAGAGAGAGAGAGAGAGAGAGAGAGAGAGAGAGATGAGGAGATGAGTTTAAGGCCTTGTTTGGAGGGGGATTTTATAATGATGGGGGAATTTGGATTCAGTGAATGTATGTAATGTACCCTTTTGCATGTTGCTCAAGGGAGTAAGAACAGAGAACATTTGGTTGGGTACTTTGTTTCAACTTTCAGGTTCAATGGATGTCCTTAGGTTAGGAAAAATGCATGTGGGCATTGGGCATTTGTGCACATGAGGGGAACTAATTTTCAGAATGTGCTGATGTGTAACCCATATGGCCATATCCTTCCCCTTGGAAATGGTCAATGGGCCGGGTTGATTCGTGCCCATTGACCCTGCCTTTGTTGGATCGGATTGAGTTATGGTTAAAAATATCAGCGGCTCAATTAAAATGTAGTTCGATTGTAATCTAACTAGTTCGAGCAATCGAGCTGGATTATGGTGAAGCGTATTTGTCATGGATAAGTATCGTATGATTTTGACTTGTTCGAATTGGATTATGGGTGGAACGGCCTATACCAGGCTAGGCAGATCCAACCTTTCATTGCTTAATAGCCTCAACTTGCAATCTCCTCGCTCCACCAGATATCCTTTAAAGAACTGCCAAATCACTCATAGCTACACAAATTTACGCAATAATTTCTTGTTTGCAGGAAACTTACAGGAAACTGTGGCACAATGCAGCCATCTAAAATCTAACTGCCTGCTACTATAACTAAGTTTTCTGGCTAAATATACAGATCGAAGAAGACAGGGATTTATCTAAGTACCTAACACTGCTCTACACTTCCAGCAAATTCTGCTTTACAGGTGGTCTTGTAATGCCCTGTTTGGTTACACCTGCTGCAGTGGACGGTGTGTTTCTCCCGGTTTTGATCGTCAATGCAAACCCTCTTTTTCTCAGGCCGACCTGGTGGGCGTCGAAACCTCGGTGGGCGGACTACTTGAACATCATCGTCCACCAGACCCTCCCCCAACCTTTTCCACTCTATTCCTCCAGTAATAGGATGTAACTGGGGCAAATACGTCTCCCTGTAACTCTCAACTGTGAAATATTTTTCAGTTAAGGCATACACATCCTTCCTGCAAGAAACAAGTGCAGCAATTGCATGGGAACATGGGATCCCATATAGTTGCCAATCGCGGCATGAACAAGAACGGGTCCTAATGTTCACGATGTTGGAACGCTCAGGTGATATGATCTCGAATTCGACCTCATCAGACCGAAGAACTTGGTAAGTAGATGCCAGGTTTATGGCCTCTGACATCCGTTTCTCAGCAGAAGGGGCTAATATTGATGACCATGAGTTACTCTTACATCGTCTCTCTTCAAACTCTGTAGTCAGCCTGCCGTGGATCCTCTCAATCACCTGAACAATGGGTAGCTCACGTGCTTCAAGAATCCATTTATTGAATTCCTCAACATTTGAAGAAAGATGGCCATACCTTATCCCATCGGAAAAAGCCAGTGCCCACCTAGGAGGAGGAAACTGTTGTATCCATTTGGCTGCTTCTGGTGATATCTCCTCAATTTCCGCCATTTTTTTTTTGAAGGTGACAACACTTGTGGCATATGCAGCTTTCCATACTAGCTGGACTAATCTAGAGTTCTTGAACTCCTTGCTGACACTCTCAGTCATGTAGCGCATGCAAAGGGCATGAAACGAATTAGGGAACTTCCTCTTAACCACATCTATTATGCCCTTTTGCCCATGTGAAAGAAATGTAAATTGAGGCATTCTCTCAGTGTTCATCTCCAGTGCTTTATGCAACTCTGACAAGAACCATGCCCAATTATCATCGCTCTCAACATCAACTACAGCAAAGGCAAGGGGAAACAACCCACCATCGGCATCAAAGGAAGTGGCTGACAATAATGTTCCAAGGTACTTGCTCTTAAGCTCTATTCCACCAAGACCAATAATAGGCAAGCAACCATTTAGGAATCCATATATGGATGCATAAAAAGAAACAAAAAGACGATGAAACCGGTTATCCGCACCAGAAGTGAAAACCTCAGCGATACTTCCAGGATTTGATTTCGTTATTTGATCACAGTAAGAAGGAAGAAGACAGTATCCCTCTTCAGAAGAACCATAAATTGCTGCAAGGCCCCGTTCTTTAGCTCGCCAAGCTTGCTTGTACGGTATAGTTATCCCATATTGTTTGTGAATGTCATGCAATATATCTTTTGGTTTGTAATTTATATTATTCCGCAACCGATCTTCTATAAAATTCACAATCCAATCAACAGAAGCCTGATGATGCCCATTCCGAGCATTGCACCCACAAGTATGTGTAGATTCCAAATTGCGTATCATGAACGTGGGAGAATTAGAAATCTTGACAGCACGAATACGCCATGGGCAGCCCTCTGCAGCACACTTTGCAGTATAACGGGCCAAATCACTTTTGACTATACGAAGCTCAAAGTGCTGTGCAATTGCAGCTTCTTTAATTGCATTTCGGAAGGCCTTGACATCAAGAAACTCCTGCCCAACAACAAGATTGTGTTCCTCCATGAGATTCATAGGACTTGAAGTTTCACCTTGTTACTCCTACTACTGGCCCATAAAAATCTCATCTTTAGGAGAAGGAAGTATATTGAAGCAAGCCCCGCAATCCATGTGTTGAACTAGAATACTAACCTTTGAGATCAAGCTGCCAGTAAAACGACAAGATTCAGAATCATACGGACTCTAATTAGTAAGCTTAGCTAAGTGTCTAACTAGTTTAGAATACTTATTTAGCATTGGATGCTTGTTCAGAAAGTTTAATGGCTAAGCTTTTGTTGTTGAATCATTGTGGCTTGTAATAAATGGTTGCATATTGTTTCTTTCGGGGTTTTCCAACTAATTGTCTTCCCCGGTGCCCGGGGGGGGGAGGGGGGCTATCTTTCTGCTAAGAGAGGTGATACTATTTAAAGCCAAGTGCCCAAGCATGATCCTCAGATCCTCAGCTATCCCAATCCTCGTCCCCAAGTCAGAGTAACATAGATGACCAGCATGTAAATCCAAGCACCAGAGTTACAGATAACCAACACCCACAGTAAAATATATACAACCCTTCAAAACCAATGCAGCTCTTATCATATCAGAATAATCAGATTGAGCATATCGGACTCAACCCAAATCAGGTTGAACAAAAGATACAAGGACAAAACCATTAGCATGATATTTAGAGGAGAATCAAAACAAGTTCCAAGTCCATATTTTTTCCTCTGCGTGCATCAAAATTCAATCTTTTGGGTTCCACTCAAAAACAGCGTTTCGTGAAATTCCATAGATAAACTCCATACAATGGCATTTATAACTAAAACAACAAGTTCTGATGCTTTCCAATTAGATAATTCAATCGTTGCCATTTCAGAAAAATAAGAGAAACCCAGACATTATTAAGATTTCAACATATTTAAAACCTATTAGTCTTTCCAACCCATTTCAATTTACCAATAATTTTGCACCAAATTGACAGAAAACGAGAGAAAATTTCGCAGTCCTGGGCGAGAAAAAGGGAAATGCTAACCTTATGAAGTGTCAACTATGCCGTTCGGAAGAATGGCGATTGCTTGCCAATAAGATTATATTCAATTCGGCTACTTTTACTGGAATTCAACTGAGAGACACAACAAACTAACAGCCAGTGAGAGTTTAGAAAGGGAAATCGAGAAATTTGAGAGAGAAAGTCGGGGAAAAGGAACCCTAATCTGGAATATAATAGCTCGCTTCTTTCATTAGTCGAATCGAAACGTACTGGACTGCTTGTACGGGTTCGACCTAGTACCGATTTTAGCGCTGTCAAAGATTTAGGTTCGGATTGAATTTAAATAAGATAAATCAAATAATATTAAAATTCAGATAAAAATTAACATTTAATACATGATTTTTTTAGGTTGGATAATTCGAATAAGGTTAAAATCGGGCCAAAATCGAATTCGGATAATAAAAATATAAAAAATGATGTGTCTAGATTCAAAATTCGGACGAAGAATTTATAACCATGTCCGACTTTTTTCGAGTTAGACAAATTCAAATATTTAGATCGGACAACTTTTATCTAGCTCTAAGACCCAATTTCTTAATTATTATTTTATTTTCAGTAATAAATAAAATATATTTAGGCTTTTATTTCCCAAAATGAACCATAAAATGATACCAATCGATCAAAATACAAAGGTGTGGGGAATTTTCTTTCTTTTTTTTCTATATATTTATATGTAGAGGTAGATAATAACATATGGTCTTTAATTATGTATAAGGCATACCATACTCATAATATTTTTATGCAAAAATCATAACAAATTCACAGGGAAGGGAACTTTAAAAAGAAATTACAACCGTTCAAGAGCATCGGAACAAATTTGACGGTTAAAAATTCAATGCTTCAACATTAAGGGCCTGTTCGTTTTGTTGAAAATACGGGTGGGTAAATGGATAAAGTTGGTTGATATTGGTAAAAGTGGATCAAAGTTAGTATTTTTTTGTTGAATTGAGTTGAAGTTGGAAGAAGTTTGTGTGTGTGTGTGTGTGTGTGTGTGTGTGTGTGTGTGTATGTTTTTTTTTTGGTGGTATGATGGGTGGAAGTTGGTTAATATAAAAGTGTGAATAATTTGATAAGTGCTATTATAAATGCTAATACAATAACAACTTTTAAATTAATTATGACTTTTTGCATTAAAAAGATTATTTAGGATAATCTTCAAGTATCCATTTCGAAGTTTTTGCACATATAATTTTTAAATAATAATTTATAAACTACTTCAATACACTGTAACACAACAAAAATTACTATAGGGTATTTTTTTGGTTGAAAACATAATTAATTTTCATATGATAATTTGTAAAAATTTGAAAGAGATGGGTTAAAATTGGTTAAAGTGGATTGAAGTTGACGTTTTTTTTATTAGAGATGGTATAAATGGTTTAAAGTAGCTTGAAGTTGGTTAATCCTGATAAAATGCAATTTATCAACGAAAAGAACAAGCCCCAAGTTAATCTTTAAGTCAAAACTCAAGACCTCATTGACAATACATTTAAATTTATATGAAAATGTATTAAAGACATAAAGTTGCACATATACCAAATAGAACTCAAATCTTCTGATAATAATTGCCAAAAATTATACTAATGATGCTAATCGCCAAAGAAAAAACGCTTATATGAAGTCTTTTTTTTTTTTTTTGTCCATAAAAGCCACAAAGGGCAATACAATACAATTACAATACAATGGGGGAGGGATGAATCGAACATGAGACCTAATGTACCCAGTATCTCAATCTTCATCGCTAGGCTGAGACTTCATTGGCATATAAAGTCTGTGAAAAGTATTAGTAAAAACTTTGGTTTTATTCAAATCTTGCCTACCCATCTGTAGGCATAATCAAAAAGCTTTTTTTACGGGGAGGAAGAAAGATGTTCATATTTTAGATGAGGTGCAATCCAAAGATTAATGTAGTCTAATGCCTACATTAAGAGGGTTCAAAAATCAATGGATGTAGATACAATTTTTTTTGCATTTTCATTTAAAATCAAGACATGTTGTTATTTAACGTGCTGCCTAATCTCAGGTTGGTTGTAGTAACTTCTCATTTTCGTATTTTCTTTATATCGCAAGAAATACTACGTCTAAGGTTCAAATATATGTTTGTACTTAGGGCGTGTTCGGTAATAGAAGTTGAAGTAGAGGTTAGTGGTCTGTAGTGGTCAAAATAGTATGGACCACTACTTAATGTGTTCGGTAAAGTAGTTAATGAGGTAGTGGTTAGAGGTTTATGTAGTGTTTTTTAAAAGCTAATGAAAGTAGCTTTTAAGAACCTTTACCTAGTGGTTGCATCACAAATTACAAAATTCTTCTTCTGATTAACTAAAAACCTTTATTTATTGTGTCCTTTTTAGTCATTTTATATAAATCTGCTATTTCAACAGTTACCTTTACCAAACGTATTTATTTTAAATCGCTAGTTGAATCGCTAACTACTAACCACTAGTGGGTCGCAGCTAATCACTAATAAAACCGCTAACAGCTAGTAAAACAGCTAACCATTACTAAAACAGCTAATTTTACCAAACATGTCCTTAGTCTTTGATTATTATGCTTTAAGATCATGAAAGTAGATATGTCCCCTAGAATTTATCTAGTTTGCACTAAAGTAAAAATTATTTGAATAACCAACAAATTTTACACATTTTGAAATTATAACCCATTAAAATGGCAATCAATTATGTAGGCCGACTTTTTTCTAGTCCATGCAACACTTGTACCACCTTTATGAATCACAACTATAAATTTTTTTTTTTTTTTTTTTTGAAGAGAACTATGAAGGCTTCAATGTTTAAATTTATATTAGATCTATGCCTCCAAGAACAGAGAAATTTTTTAGCAATTTAATACTTGTTCTTTCTAAGTTCATAGCATAGGATCATGATTATCCAACACAAATAATGGAGATTTGTTTATCTCTCTCTCTATATATATGTAAATTTGTTTGTCAATTTTTTGAAAGGGTTTTTGCTTTCTTTTTTTCTTTTCTTGAACAAATTTCTTCCCTTTTAAAGAAGGATATAGTTACTTGCTCCAAATGGAAGTATCATCAACACATACATATCCACGTTCATTGACCAATGCAAATATTAGTATGTAATTTAATCAAAGTCTTATTAAAAAATACAAAATCATGATCAAAATCGCTTGTATTGACCTCCATATCTCCTTACATAAAATAGATATCCTCCCAAAATTTCAGCATTGAATTATATGCTATTTCTCATAGATATTATCTTAGTTCCTTTTTTTTAAAAAAAAAAAGAAAATATTTCCTATCAAATTTACAGTCTACCAAGGCCCTGTTCGGCAAAATTAGTTGTTTACATAGCGGATAGCTGTTCAGGTAGTGGATAGCTGTTTAGATAGCGAATAGCGTTTTCTAATTTAACTGTTAGTGGATAGCTATTTAGACTAGTGGTTGAAACTAATGTGTTCAGTAAATTTAGCCGTTATGCTAGCGGATTAATGTAAATTGACATAAAAGGATATAAATAATTTCCAAAGATAAAATTTTTAAAGGATATTTTTTGACTAAAAAATATAAAACGCTACCTTTAAATGTCAAACGTTAATACTATTAGCTTTTCAAAAACGCTGCTTAAAACGCTAAACGCTACTTGAAATACTAGTCAAAATACTAGTTTGCCGAACACTAAAAATTAACTAATTAGTGTATTGATCTGGTCAAAACACTAAACACTATCCAAAATGCTGTTGCCGAACACGGCTTTAGTTAAAACACTAAACGCTACTTAAAATACTGTTGCCGAACACGACCCAAATACCCCTAATATCAAAAAGAATATAGAAGTATCCCCTCGACTTTGTGTATTTTCACAGTTATACGCGGCAAGTCATCTTTCAATATTATTTATTAACCGCCAGGGGAAAAAAAAAATAAAAAATACTGCAGAAGGTGCAGATTGTTCTTCTGCCGCCATTAATCAATGAAAAATTCTCTCTCTGCCGGCTTAGTGGTCTGCACTTTACAGGTAAATCGATTTCTACAGTTCTAGTTTGGCAAATTGATGTTTCTATTGTCCTGTGTATTAATGAATTCCCTAGGGTTAGTAGTTTTACCCTTTTTTTTTTGTGCTTTTGATTTCTAGCTTGTTCATGGGGCACTTTCCAATGAATTGAAGTACTTGTTGTTTAGATGTTAATTGTCAAGCGCAAAGCCATCTTGAGAAAATTTGAATGAAACAGTCTCACTTCAATTTTGTTGACGCAGATAAAAAAAATTAGGTTACAATACAAATGTAGAGTATCATAAAGAAATTTCGTAACACCGTCTCGTACGACTTACAAGCATTTTATGATGCGTATCTGGCATTTTTAATGATCTTTTTTAGACAGCCGAAAAGGTCACTTTTGGACAGTTTTCTCGATTAGGATTATAATCGACTAAAATAAAATGCAGAAGTAAACTATACTATGCTTCCTTTGTATAAAGTAATGGATAGTGTATGGTACTTTTAGTCTAAGGCTCAACGGAACCAACCTCTCTATGATTTGCTGGTAAATTTGCTATATTTGATCCCTTCAAGCCATGCATGGGTGGACTTTCGAAGTATGAATTTGAATTTGGATATTTTAAATCATCAATCAACCCCATGACTTCACCATATTTCAACAAAGATATGCCAAAAATCAATAGTATTTAGGTAATGATGTGTACAAATGCGACCCTATTCCCCCCCCCCCCCCCCCCAAAAAAAAAAAAAAAAAAACCACATTTCTCTTATTTGAGGGAAAGATGGGTTAATGGTGTTTCAGTGTTTAGTTGTTATTTTCCTAGAGAAGATAAAGATATGTGACAATGACTTCCTTCCAAAATATTTGTCTCATTGAGATCATGGCCTGCATGTTTTAATGCTGAATTGATGCCATGGGTTTATTCAAGGCATCATATTGCCTTTTGGGGGGGGGGGGGAGAATAGGATCACATTTGTACACATCATCATGCAAATACTATTTATTATTGAATATCTTTATTAAAATATGGTGAAGTCATGGGGATGCTGTCCATATTCATATATAGTTTAGTATTATAGTATAATTTGGATTGTTTCTTCATCATTTAAATAAATGGAGCTAACAATAAATTAAAAAAGTGAAAGGACTCTTGTTCTCTTCTTCCTTTTCTGTTTCTTTGCCCTTTAATTTCCAACTAACAGGCTATCATGTTCTCCTCCATATTGTCCTAAAGTTGCTGAAACTTCTTCTGTTGACCCACTCAGACTTGCTGAAAGTTGCTCTCTTTTGATCTTGGATATTAATTGTTGGTTCTTTTGGACTTTGACAACAGTGACATTGCATCTGATCATTTCTAACCTTAATGATAAAGATAATTAGGGCCATAAATGTCATGAAAGTTTTGATCTAGAGGCAATATGTATCTTCTGTTGAAAATGTCATGAAAGTTTTGGCTTTGAGCTGAATTTCTCAGCATATATAAGCCAAATGTAGCTCTTGTTCAGATTTGAGCGTCCCTTCACATTGGCTCCAAAAAGAATGTGAACTTTTTACCTATACCTACCTTATTGTCATCTAAAAAGCCCAAAAATTGGTTTGAACTATCTGAAACTATGTTCAATTTTTATGTCATCAATTCTATACAATCTGAAAGCTGATATCCATTCTCCTATCTCTAGTTCATCTAATTTTCAGGTTATTCAGAATCATAAATTTCAGTGCATATGATCAAGTTTAGGAAGGGCAAAGTGGCAGTTCTGAAGGTGGATATGAAGGGATGCAGATTCTGTGATGCTGCCAAGCTGTTTTGAAGAGAATGTGCTGATAAAAAAAGTCAGGTTTTCTCACTTTAAATTCGCTTCTTTTTGAGTTCTTAGCAAATAAAAGTGGAAAGAAAAGTAATACAAATAAAAAAAAATAGTAAGTAATGGGGGTTATTGAAAGAGCAGAGTACTCATTTTCATGCTCATCTTCTCCAAGAAAGGGGAGGCAACATCCAAGTTGCCAGAAGGATAACAATGGATTGCTCAAGGAGAAACTTCTTCGAAAAGCAAGCTCCTTTTCTTCCCCGTCGCCTTCAAGGAAGGAGGAGGGGAAGGCGAAGAAGAAGGAGAAGAAACAAAGTGGGAGTTGCCAGAAGGAGAGTCATGAAGTGCATAAGGGAAAACTTACTCGAAGGTCAAGCTTGCTGTCTTCCTCATCCTCTTGTTCAATAAAGAAAGAGAGGCTAGTCTCTAAGGAAAAAGGGGATGAGAACCAAAAGAATTCTTCATTCCAGTCGAGGATCAGGGAGTTGGGTCCTATGTGCAAAAGGCCAAAGGAAAGTCTTGCAGAAGTTCCTGTGAAAATCCAAGTGGAAGATGATGTTGACTTATGTCTCGATAAACAGATCAAGGAAGGAGGCAAGGACAACCCTGATGACTGCCTTTGGCTATCCTCCGGGAGCATGAACCCCCAAGAGTTTGGCCTCTTCATGAGTGCTCTTGATCCATCTCTTGATGAATGGGTCATCTCGTTTCTTCCCAAGTCATCACCAAAGATACCGGTCTCTTTTGATGGGTTAAACGCGACTTCTACAGAAGATCAAGCTGTGATCAAGGAAGAAGAGGTTGCCAATGATGTTGAAGAGTCTTCTTCCTCATTCTGGAACATGGAGAGGACTGGTGTCTGGGTGTCTTTGATCAATCTTAACGGCGAGGATTCAAAGTGGATCTCAGAAGTGGACTTATCAAAAGAGATGGAATCCAACTTTCCTAGTCCAAACCATGAGATCAATTGGGATTCTTATTCTTCTGATGTCGGTTTTACCTCATCTGCCAAATCAACCCAAGAAACCTCTCATAGTGAGTGGTCTTCTGACCTCGTTTCTGATTCCACTGATTGGGAACTCGATTCTGATGACCCCATATTTTGGCCTTTTGGCATGGATGTCAACTGGGATGATCAGGGATGGGATTCTTTTTCGGCCTCACCTCGCAAAGGTGTATCTAAGATCAACTTTGAATCAATCAAAGATGGCTCTGTTCCTCTAGGGTCTGTCAAACTCCGGCTTCATGCTAGAAAACCCAACTCCAATGAAGCACTCAAGAGGAGAATCTTTTTTGTGTCAGGCTTGAGTGCATCAAAGATCATTGAGTTTAAGAAAGGAAGAGGGAGTAGATACTCCAAGATAAGCAAACGAGGTGCTCGTTTCAAGAAAAGAGTACCTCCAATACTCGAGAACATTCTAGAAGAAGGAAAATCACCCAAAGAGACCCCCAAAAAGGCTAAACTGTCTTCTTCTGACGTGCTTTCTGAAACTACAGACAACTGGGATGATGTGATGGACACTGATGGCCCATTATTTTGGCCATCTGATCAGAAATGTGCATGGGATTCCACTTGGGATTGCTTCACTGTTTCACCTCGAAAGGGCTCTAAACCAGCAGGGTCTCCTAAATGCGGTTTTTCCGTATCGAACTCTGTTAGACTAAGGTTCCGCCCTAAGAAGAAAACACAGAAAACATCAGATTTGTGTGCGTCTAAGAGTTTCAAGTTCAAATCCCAAGCCCGTAAATCTAAGGTTACTGATGCTTGTGCTGGTGGGAAATCCAGTAGTGGTGTCATGGTGATCTTGCCTTCGAGTGTGGCAACTAGGCTTAACAAAACAGCTGAGTTTAAGCTTGGAAGTCGCAAGAAAAGGATCAGGGCAATGCCTTTGAGATCAGCCGAGGAGCTTATGAGATTAGTGTCTGCAATGGGAAAGAACCATAAGTTTTCTAATGCTGAATTAACTTCAGAAGATCTCCCAATCGAAACCATGGTGGGCCTCGATGAGTTCGATGGGCATGAAGGGGTTGATCCAGAGTTTGAAGGAGAGAATTTCTCGCTCGAGGAATGCATGAAAGAGTGAAGATCTTCACTTCATGGATTCCTGGTACTCTTCAGTCAGATGGAGAATGCTGTGGAAGGAGCTTGAAGCACTTGTTTTTGTATTTCCTTGTTTTGTGTGGAATAACTTAACCAGAAAGTCTGAGGATTTAAAAAAAAGAAAAGAAAACAATGTTGTAACAAAAAACTTTGATGTATTTGATACAAAATAGATTTGCTGCGTAACGTAAAGTGGTATACTGAGACCTGAAAATTTTGTTTTCAAAAAAAATGTTATGGTGGTGTTGGAGTTATCGTAAATCTAGTATTGAAATATTTGTGCTACATTATTGCTTTAATATAATATTATGAGCTTTCGTTATTAATATGTATAGATTTTTTGATCTCTGGTTCTCCATAAGTCAGGATTAACTAATTGTTGGCTCATGAAAAGACAAAAATTCTTTCAATGTAAGTCTTCTTTATATTGAAGACTTTGACTTGATTCTTTTCTAAGAGAAGTAATACTACTATGGGAAAAGCAAATACAAGTAGGCGTCAACATTTGATCTTGAATAAGGTTCTATTCTCTTAATTGAACTCTCGATATCGTTTTGTTTGTTTCTTAATGTCTGAGATCTAAAAGAAAATTTGAGATTTGGAATATGAACTTTAGCTAAAAAATGCTCGTTCCCACCCATTCGATAGGAGGGAAAGAAAAAACAACAAAAGAAGACTTGGGGGGAAGAAGAACAAAAGAAGATTCATGGGGGGAAAAAAAGGACAACAAAAAATGATTTTTTTTTTTTTTTGGACTCGAGTGTTTTGGCCATTTTTTATTATTTCGATTGTCATTAGCAGTAAAACAGACTCCCCTTGCTTCGAAGAACTTATGGAAAGTTAAATAGGTAATTTAAGAACTTGTGGAAAGTTAAATATTATGATCCAATTCTAATAAAAACAGTCACCTTGATAATAATGGATCCACTTTTTCTTCAAAATTATAGAATTTGCTTCAATAGATTGATGATTACTTCTTTTAGGAGGAGTTATATAGAGGGAAAAAGGAAAGGGGATATGGGAAGAGGAGACGAACAGTTAAACGGTGGAGGAAAGGGTTTTGAACACTCTTACCACATTGGAGTTAAACTATGTTTTTGTTAGATAAGGCAACCCCAAAAAAAAAAAGGAAAGAAAAAAAAATTAGATGCTTGACTAAATCGATTAGGTTTTTATTTTATAAGATCAGAGTAAATGACCAATTTAATTCCATAATTGTTTTATAACGTATAGATAAATAACATAACTTAAGTAAAAAAAATTAGACTAATAGAATAAAAAATTAATAAAAAGGACTTTTGAAGAAGTATTTTAAGCATGTATTTTGTATTTTATGAATTTTGATTATACTGAAGAAAATGCGTAAATAATGCATGTTGCTTTTGATTTTTTTTTTTTTGGGTGGGTGTACAATTGTAAGCAGAGAGTAGTTAAAACAATTTTTTTAAAATATCATAAAAAGTATGTTATTTTGGTCTTAAATCGTCTATTTCACTGGAGTCAAGCTATTGTTGGTCCAATAAGAGGTAGAACTCTCCCATCACATATTTTTTCCATTCAAAAGACTTGAACTTAAGATCGTACTTGAGGGAAACAAGTGTCAAACCACTTAAACCAACCTGTATTAATTTCAATATACGTAGACTCTTAAATAGATATGTGATCTTATGATAAACTAGTTTTAAGACCTATACTATGCATATGCTTATTTTAAGTTAAAATATATTTGCATACATTTTCAATGTAAATGTTCACTTTAAAATTTTACAGAATATGGTATAATTTTTTTCTTAAAATAATAGTAAAAAATAATGATTTGATTATTAGATCAATTATAAAATACTTCATGATAATTATATATGTAATACTAACTTTAGTGTAATTCATGAATGTTCCTTCATACAAGTTAAAAAAAAAAAAGGAAAGAAGACTTATAAATGCAACAAAGAAAAAGGAATGTTGGCAGTTAACTATTAGCCAAAAGTGTTAACTCTATATGGTAACTTTTCACATTATTTCTTTTAAGACAAAAAATGAGCTAAATAGGTTTTAGCCTGTTGGTTAAAACTGAGATCATGAGTACTTTGAATCTCAGGTTTGATTTCCCCATCCTAGTTGTATTGTAATTATACTACTCTTTATGGCTAATTTTGATAAAAAAAATATTTGATAAAATTAACTATTATGACAAAATTGTAAGACAAAAACTAATATACATTACAATTTAAATGTAGTCATTGCTTATGTGGTGCTTTATGAGCAATCTTAGGTCCACATGGTGCATTTACACTCTTTCCCTCCTTCTAACTTACGTTTAAATTTCAAACATTACAAATGAAAACCTTACGATTCTATCTACAATGATAAATGGAAACTAAAATCTTTACACCTTATATACATACATACATACATACATATATATATATATATATATATATATATATATATATATATATATATATATATATATATATATATATATATATATATATATATATATTTCCTTATAAGAATAGATATTCAATCACCAATTTATGATGGACATCTAACAATTTTCATCAGCATACATTGACTAAATTAAATGAGTAACAAAAAATATGTGATTTTATAAACATTCAAATCCCCGCCCCCCCCCCCCCAAAAAAAAGCTTCTACTCCGTTAAAATCAAAAGGTGACGTTAGGCTACGTATGTTTATTGGGTTTCCGTCGATACTTCAAGTTGGAGTCATGGTGTATAATTGTATATGAGGTGAGGTTTAGTGGTTTATTTGTTCAAAGTTTCTCTTACTTGTTCATTGATTACCAACCAGTCTCTATTATCGTGGTTTGGTAATTTTTCCTCCCTTGATTTTGTTGTTTTTAGTTTTTTTCTTCATCAAAAGACAAGTGAAGGAAAATTACATTACTAACTATTGTTCCTTTTTTTGGGGCATATTCTTACAATATAATTGTAATTTCCTTGCATTCTTTCATATTATAGTTGTTGTGTTTGTTTTATGGATTTTAACTTCCATTCATAATTGGTTAAGTTTGCCAAGTCAATGAAATAGTTGTTGTATTTTACACAATAATAAAAAGTCAAAGATCTATGAAGGAATATTGAAGCCTTTTCATCTTAACTTCCCCTATTGGCTGAAATTTTTGATTAATTATAAAAAATAGTTGTTGTAATCATATTAAATATTATTTCCTGATAGTGAGAGATATTCAGTCATCAATTTATGATAAATGTATGACAATTTTCATCAATATACATTAGCTAAATTAAGCGAACAACAAATAATATGTAAATTTATAAACATTCAAATCCTTCTACATCTCCCTCCAACCAAAAAAAAAGAAAAGGGTATGCTATGTTCTAATTCCTTCACATTTCTTTTATTTATCCTCCAAGTTTGATGTACATTTTTAGGTGGTTGTTTAATATTGCACAATTTTGCTCAATTTACCAAAAAAGACAACCACATTTACCTTTACCAGTATCACCACCTCAATTATTTATAAGTTTTATCACTAAAACAATCTTATAGTTCCAATACCATCCCTATTAACTTGCTAATTGATAATCTCGATAATGGATAGGTTTTAGTTCTAGGTTTAAACCCTGCGTGGAATATAATATATTGCTTAAGTTTTGGGTTTGGGATTCAGTTTCCCCTATTGTAATAGCATATGCACAAAATGTGCTTTTCTTTCTCTTGTTTTGCTTTTTTTTGTCCCGCTAATGATAGAGATTCTATAATTATTTTGTATTTCATAGTTATGAAGGATTATGAGGGTGGTTTCAAACTTAAGACAATTTGGACAGCCTACAAACTTGAGGACTGAAATTTTAGTTTTAAAACATATCTCTATTCCATATAAGTTCCCCTTCTCTCTGACTTTTGGGGGGAGGGGATGGTTAGTGTAACGCCCCAACCTAATCACCTTCTAAATGTCTTTATTAATAAGTATTATGAGTCAGCAGAATGCGTTATCAAGTTAGGGTATTACCACCGTCCTATTTAGTGACACGACTGAAAATAAAGAAGTAGAGTCGACTAGCTAGATAAGGGTATGAACTGTGAATTCAGCTAGCAGAAACTATGATGAACATTGAACATTAAACATTGCATTGAACGATGAACAATGAAATGGGTCCTTAAGGTTCCAACTTTCGAATAAAACTTCATAATATTAGGAAATGTAAATATAGACATCTTTGAAGGGTACAAGCAATTACGTACCTTTTGACACTAACTTTGTTTCTCAATTAAGTTGATATCCATGATCCTTTCTCGGGGGTAAAATCGATAAGACTCTGTATCGATGAGGAATTAATTCGCCTAAGTTATACATCTTGCTAGACATATTGTTACACATTATTTTGATATAATTCACTGTTTAATAAGTCTTGATACACTAGGAAATTCACTATTCTTCTATTTCCTCTTCCCAGGATATTTGATTTAGAAACGAGTAAATTAAGAAAACCCCCTCAAATGGTAATTCACACTTTATGGAAATACCATGCCTCCATAAACATCTCCACAAGAAGCACCTCCTCCTTCCTTTTTCTATTGCTAACCAATTCAAGCCATGTAGCTAATAACCCAATTTACAACCTAAATCAATTGAGTTACCTCAAACTCTTATTTAGACCAATTTAAGTACTTATATTCAATTCTTAGCAAGCAAACAAACATGACTTGCTTTCATAATCTAAGCTAGGCCTAGGCTATTTCTTTTAAACCTATTCTTCCACTAAATTCAAACCTTTAATTCAATTAGTTCATGGGTTCATTACCACTTTCAGCCCCTTTTAATTTCATCCATCACTTTACTCATGCATCAACCAACATCCTAAAAGACAACAATACCCCCATGTCCTTATTTTACCATTATTTAAAACAAGCACCTAATTTTAAACTAAACTCAAGCAAATCTCATGAAGCAATTCAAATAAATTGATATACTTTGCTCATTCATCCACAACATACATCTTAATGATTTCTTCCAAGAATCCAATTAGGCAATACAACTCAATTTATTGAAAAGATCATCCCACTATGCACATGAATTGCTCGTGGATCAATTTGGATATTCATGGTATTCAAATTCAATGGAAACCAAATGATGGAAAAAGGATAGTTTACCTTGTATAAATGAAGAGAATGGTGGAAGTGGATGAAGTGTGGAGATTAGGGTTGGTGGTGGTGTGGTGGCTGACGGTGGCTGGAGGAAGCACGGGTGGCTGCGTGGCCGGGTGATCCGGCGGTGGTAGGCACCTGTGAAGGATAGTCAGGGGGTTGGGTAGCGCGGGGAAGAAGGAGAGGCTGAGGACCTCTCTTCTCTTCTTTTTTCTTTTTTTTTAGGTGTGGCTATATTCACAAGAGTCCTATACAATTTTGGGAGCCTATCTTTCACTTTAACTCTTTCATTTATTTTATTTTTATTTTTATTTGTGTTTTGATTAATTACTATGTCTTTTCAATTTAATGCATTATTATCCACAATTCTTTTTATTTCCACATGGTCTAAAATCGGCCATACATTTGGTTAGCATCTATTTGCTAATTTCGTTCATTTCCTTAGCTATTAAGAAATGACTATGCCTTGATAAATTTCCGTCTCGCTCTAGTACAGATGCATATATGTAGAAAATTATATACTTTTACATGTTATTTGAGATTTCATATGCTTAAAGGAAATTCCGCAATATCGAAAAATTTCTTAAATCAATGGTTGCTTTGTTTGACAATAGAATATTGTGCGACTCATTGCTCCGATTAATCACAACCATGTGACTAATGTAAGAATTAAGACTAATTAAATAGTGACGGGGTATTACAGTTAGAATAAGATGCTATTATTGTACCGCGTTACCATGTGAGGGTTTATTTGGGGAGAAAAATTTTTAATTAATCTTACCATTTTTCATTTGATTTTGAGGTGAGACCTAACTAAATTCTATAAATTAATCATGATATCTTATTTAAATTCAAATTGATCATGTTAACCTTAATTTTTATTTGAAAATATTTAATTTCCATCAACTAGCTAGCGTTATAAAATCAAACAATATTGAAAAATTAGTCACTATATTATGTTAGCATGTCTTGAACATCATCAAATAATATGAACCTGCAAACTTTTCATGAAAAGTAAATCAATAAAACAAGAGATAAATAAATCAAAACCTACCACAATATTATAAATTGACATTCTTATATCTTACATAACTGTAAATTGAGAAAACATGCATATAAAATCATTCAACATGTTTAGAGATTTGTTTTGTTGTAAGACAATCCCATTAAATAAGTGCACACAATGTATTTTAGTTTGAAAAATGTTAGTACTCATAACTATATTATAAGGAAACAGTAAGATTTTTTTTTAAAAAAAAAAACTTCATGTGCCAAAAAAAATGAATAAATAAACTTTTACAAATACATGCCATGACATAAAATCATATTTTTAATTGATGCGGCTCAATGTGATTCTAGTTCAGGTGGGATAAATTTTTATTGACTTCGTTCTGTAAGATTTTCGTGCTAATAAAAAAAGGAAGGAAAAAAAATTGAGTTAGTAGCGATAAATTGAGTTAGGAGCGATTAGGTACCTCTTTCGGATGTCAAATCGTATGTGAAGTTGGCTCATAAGGTTTGAATTTTGAATGCCATATTACTTTTAGGTGCATAAGATACTTATGTTGATAAACTATAGTATAAATTTTCATGTTTTTCACATGAAAACATAATTCAAGTCTTAATGACAACCATCACCATAAAATACATTTGTTAACTAAGAAAACATAATTTGTGTTTTCATATTATGATGATGATTACTGGTGTTGTTGTTGTTATTATTATTATTGTTATTGTTCTTCTTCTTCTTCTTCTTCTTCTTCTATTGTTTTTTTTTTTTTTTTGGGGGAAGGACATTATGGAAATCTACTATTAGTATGCATCTTTTGTATGAATCACAAAGAATTAAAAAAAATAATTTTGCAATAAGATTTCTATTTGTAAATTCTCGTGTGATAGCATGGGCACAAACTAGTTCCTAAAGAGCCAATGTCAAAAAAGACGTAATTTAAGTAATTGGAAATTTGCTTTTTGGATCCTAAAAGTTGTTCCAAAAAACAAATTTATCAAACATATGTCAAACAACTCTTTTTAACAAAAAATAAAATAAAAATTGCTCCAAAAAATGGTTGACCAAACACTTTAACCTGTTTGATAATTAGTTATTAATGGTTTGCATTAACTATTTATATAAAAATATTTAGTGAAATGAGTCATTATGTATCTAAAATAAATATGAGATAAAAACAAGTGACAAAATCAACTACAAAAATCATTCTAATTAGCCTTACAGAGGTCAAAAACTATTACAAAAGGTCAATTTATCAAACACCTTAAATAGCAAAGTCAACCAACCAAAAACTTTTGAAAAACTAACGTTATTTTTTTTGACATAAAAAACCATTGAAAAACCACTAACCAAATATGACAAAAATATAATTTTTCATACATGCCATGATGCCAATAAGAGGTGCTAAAGTTACTTTATGAACTATTTTCCTTTTAACAACAACAATAACCACTTCTCAATATGATTCTGTTTGCATGGAGTTTAGAGAAATTTAGACATATGCGATTTTAATTTTATGAATATCACCAACTATAAAAAATTTGATTTCAATAGACTCACAAAAAAAATTGAGAAAATATTTTTCAGTTGAAAATTCAACCATTTTCAGCCAAATTTATGCCAAAGGACAAAAAAAGGGGCAAATTTGATCCTGTTTCTTTTCTTGTGTGGACCACTATAATTCATTCGTCCATTCACTATTCACTAATAGTGCATGGAATTGAATGCGGTAGCTTGAAAACGAGAACAGATCAACAAAGTGGTTGACAAGTGTAGTGTCCGTTTCGATTCGCGCCCTTCTCAATTTTCCTCCCCAAACCAAAAATCCCACAAAAATAAAGACCCTTAAATTTCTGCCCACCAATCGCCCGTAATGTCCTGATTCCCAGAGCACTTACTTGCTTCAGTCATTTTCAGCTCTTACATTTCAATATACACTCACACTACTCAGTCTCCCCTTCTCTCCCTTTCTGTTCATCCAAATTCATCATCTGGATATTGGGTTTCTTTGCTTTGCTACTACTGGTAGGACCCAGAAACAGTTTTGCTGAATTTTGCCTGATTTTTGTTGTCTCATCAATTGGTTGAATTTTGAAACCCTAACATGTTTTGTGATTTTTGGGTCAGCTTTGATGTTTTGGGGTTACATTTGCAGGTGGGGTTGTGGAATCTTGGATGGATTTATCAATGGAGGAAGTTTGTCCTACTGAGGACACCATTCTGGCTTTGCTAGATTTCCTGGTTGATCCGTTGTTGCCCTCTAAGTCATTTTCTTCAAGGGAAGGCCTTTCTCCGTCTCAAGAAGAATCGGTTGCTAAACAGGTTGATGATTCTCCCTTAAACCCTACTCGCCTTTGGCCCTTTCTCTGCTAGACTACTCCCCTTTGGTCATCTTAAATAATGGAATGAGATTGGAAGTGTGATGAAAATTTTGCGCTATGCCGGTGTAGAAGAACGTCATAGTTTTTTAATGGTAAACAAGGAAGACTTTCTTGTTTCAAGATAAACAGAATTCAGTTGGCTTTGTCGTGTGTTCTCGCACTCTTTTGCTCTTCATGGTTAACCCATAGTAATTAAGGCTCAGGTCATTGTAGAAGAGGGGGAAAAAGTTGAAGTCTGATGAGATGTTTGCTCTGTGTCAATTGACTTTCTTTTTTCCTTTTTTTGTTTTTCCCGGGGGGGGGGGGGGGTTGAGTTTATAAGTGACTGCATGGAACCTGGGATAAACCCACAATGCTGATATTGTGCCAATTTCATTTTTCTTTAGGGAATGTTGTTGGAACTTTTGGGGTTAATAGTTGTTTTTGCTTGATGGCTCATGCTTCAATCATCTGAAGAAGAAAGGGAAACAAAACAGAACTTGAGAATCTGTGATGACTTGAGAGTCTGCGTGTGTGCTCGTGTGTGCTCATGCTCGTGCGCTTAACCTGCTTTAACATTTGGATGAAATCCAAAATGAATCTCTTCTATTATAAATTGATAGTCATATATTGAGTTTATAGTTTCGATTTCCAAGGAATCCACAAGATTAAACATGATGTGTGCATTAATTGATCTGGAAAACCTGTATACTGCACTAGTTTAGGGGATTTCCTGTAAGTTCTTATTTTTTTAAAATTTATTCTTCATGTTTAGGGATTTACACATGATTGATTTCTTCATGTCCGGATGTGATGGGGTGTGCTTATAGCATCATATAGGTTTATGAAGCCAATTTCATAAATTATTTTTACATTTCCTATAGTACGCTGTACGCATGATCATAAACCTTAGCATATTTTTTAAGGAAGAAAATGCTATCTCACTTCATGCTTGTTTTCTGTCTGTTTTTATATGCTTCTTATAGGTGCACGCGGTTGTTTTGCTATATAATTACTACCACAAAAAACAATATCCAGGGCTGGAGTTCTTGGAATTTGATTCTTTCTGCAAGATGGCCGTGGCTCTGAAACCAAGTTTGCTACCGTATTTGAGACTGATGCAAAACGCACACAATGTCGAGGAGGATGGCAGGGACAAAGAGGTTTCATTGACTGAGAAAGCGATCATGCATGCTTGTGACATGTGCAAAAACTTAGATGCATCGCAACACAACCCAGTCATTGATGGTTGGCCTGTTACTAGAGTTATTATCTTCTTAGTTGATGACAAGAAGGAAAATTGCTATTTGTTTCATAGTTCCATCACTCAGGGGGTTTGGTCAGCAATTGAGAAAGATGTTAACGCCCCTAGTCAAAGTTCAGAAGCTGTAATACAGTCAAGATCTGGAGACAAAAAGAAAAGAGTTGTTAAGAGGGCGCCAAAAGAGAATCAAACTGTGAATGAAACAAGCCTTCAGCAGCTCGCATATACATCTGTCAAAGAAGCATGTGGTATGCTGATAAACATTCTTATTTTACTGGAGCATTTTATGCAGTCCAAACTTCCTAGTTCCGATTGTTTCACCTTTCTTACTCCTGCTGTAGTAACTGGTGCCTGTCTTCTTCATGATTATGTGCTGCCATAGTTTGTGATCACTTTATTCTGCTGAAAAGCCATGCATTGTTCAAGGATTTTGGTTCCCATTTTCCCTTAAGATTTGCAAGTTCATACTTATCCTTCATGCCGTGCATCTCTTCTAATATGTACTGATTTCTTGTATCCTACAAGAGTTACCCTGCTGTGTTTCACTAATCAGTACCCCTCCTTTTTATGTAACTGTGTTACTGCATTTATCTGATAAAATTTAGCATGCTTGAAAATTTTAATTTATTTGTTATGGAATGGGCCATGAATTGTTACTTTCTTGAAAGACAAAGCTCATGGTGGTCATGGAGGAAATGTAAGTTGTCAGAGGCAATGTCTGATCGAGAAGGCAGAAGTTTTGCTGACAAAACTCATATTTGGAGGAACTAGGCAATGGCTCTTGTACATCACTTAATTTTCCCTTTTTTTCCTTGGTATCATGGTTATTTTATTTATGACTTTTAGAGTTTGATTGCTTATTTTGAGATATGATCTGCATTGCACTAACTTTCGTTCCCTTGTTTTCACTAATTCACCTGGTCCGTTTATGATGTTATTTTTCCTGTGCTATTTGTCAGCCTCTTTTTCCCTTTATTCATGAGTACAAAATTTCTTCTAGAGAGTCAGGCATTTTAAGGTCACGACTTGCTTCTTTGTGTCATATTTACTATGGCATGGAAGATGTGCTCCACTGGGGAGTCATCTTTGGTCTCAATGTTTTTCTGCCCTCGTTATTGTAACTTCTTTTTGGATCTCAAGCGATGATTACTTACTTCGGTGAACACATTTATTACTCTAGTAGTTGGAAAACTAGTACTAAATCGAAGGCAATTTTCCTTATATTTTCTTCCTTGTGTCCTTCAGTCCATATTGATTACTATTTCCAGCATGGTTTTCAATGTGTTGGGCTGCTATTTCATGACTGAAATTGGATATAGGGGAGGCATCTGTTAGACAGAAAGTGACAACACTTGAACGCGTTTGGCAATGTCTGAGATACTTGAATAAAAATAAGCCATGATAAAAAGCTGTTTGCTTCCGTATTTAGGTTGATTTTGCATCTACTGGGGGTTGCTTGTCTAGTACAAGTTTCTTTAAAATGTGTACTTATATATGCCGGCGAACATTCTCGCGTGAGTTGGTTCACAAAATAATTGTTGTATTCATCCATCACTTTCTATGAGGACAGGGATTAACCAAGGTGACCTCATAATTTTGGAGAAGCATGTGGTGTATTCAATAGGCAAAGAAAAGACAGCTGTTCGTTTATATATTATGCAGTGCACACTAGCCAACCAAGATATGAACTTGGTTCCAATAAACGATGCCTTGGAAAGGTTTGCTCTAGGTCCTTGAAACTTTGTTTTTGTCTTCATACAGCACTTCTCCATAATTTAATAAATGAGGGAACAAAAATATCAGATACGTAATAAGAATTCACCTCCTCCCCTTCTTAAGCCCTCCTCAAAAAAAGGGAGAAGAAAAGTAGAAATAATGGGAAAAGGTGTGAGGGAAAAGCTGGAACAAAGTGTATACGTAAAGACTGTCTTCAACCACAATGCTCATCTTTCCCATCTCTGCTACTGGGGAAAACTAAGAAAGCTCCAATTTTACCTGCTAAGTATTTTCTCTTGTGTGTTATCAATGCATATATCTAATCACTTAATTCAGGAGAACGGAGCAAAAGATGGTGTCAATTTGCTTCTGATCAAGTAATTTGTGCAGGTTTTTAGTGCTGTGCAAAGGTGTTCTTTTACTTGTGCATTATAATAAATCATTCTTGATTTTGCTTGATGCCAAATTTTCTTGTGTATCTGCATCACTTCCGGGAATAATTTGCAAGATGCATGTACTGCGTGTAAAGCTGTTGGTGCATATTAGATACTGATGCCTCTTTGAGGCCCTATGAGCTGGTAGAAGAACACTAAGATGAGTTCATTGAACAGTGATTTGTCTATTCATGCAGCTTGCAAGGACCATTGGTCAGACAAGAGTCTGGCACTTGGATAGCAACGCCTGTAGTTGAATATTTCCACTTGCTTCCTTTTGTTGATAAAGTGTCAGACTGGCTGTCCAGGTACATCTCTGGGTTCTTTGTCACTTCTATTAGTACGCCATTGCATAATTCTTGCTCTGGTTTTGTGATTGTTGTTACTATGCACTGTCTAGATTCTACGCATTATGTGCTTAGGGAGAGGAAAAAATTTGATTAGCTATTTAAAAAGGAGAAAACATCATGCTGAGAAAAGCAATAAAATATTATTGGATCACTATATATAGACTTCACAGTTGCTTTGATAACATGAGTTACATACCTTGAGAAACAGGGTGTTTTCAAGTGTCCTCTTTATATATCACGTCATGATACACGAGCTTGCAGATGTTCCTTTTTATCTTGTTGAATTTTGCTTGAGCTTGAAATTTCTGACTTGTCCATTCTATGTAAAATTCTTTCTCTGCCTGCTTGATTGCATCTAGACAGAGGATATCATTGTTCATAAGTTTTCGAATCAAATATTAGCATCCCTTCCTTTAGCATGGAGAAGTAAATAGATGTAAGATAGTTCAGTGTGCTTCGAAAAAAATGAAGGAATCAAGGTGCATTTTTTTAGGACCATCTGCTTGAAACCTGAAAGTGACCTTACTTTCTCAGGTGTAAGTGTTAAATTTGTGCCTCATATCATGATTTTGGCATTTAGCATAGAAGATGATGATTTGCATTTCACTAAATTCTCTTACTCTTACCGTCACTGTGAAGCTTTTATCAGGCACTATGCGCATTGGATTAAGCATTGTGAAATGATCTCAATAGTGTGTTGCATATCTTTGATATGGATACAGTAACAATGTCCTGTTTGGTTAAATGTTAGTATTCAAATGGACAAATAGTTCAATTGGTTTTTGGGAGATACAACCATTGTAGTGAGGTAATGTATCATTAACAATAACAACAGCTCCCAGTGTGATCCTGCTTTTGTGGAGTCTGGGGAGATCCAGATGTATGCAGCCTTACCTCTGCAGGCATCTCTACCTGCAGACAGTCAGATTCCAAGACACCTAAATTTTGAAAACATTTGATAGATAAAAGGTAATGTAAAAAAGGACTTGAACAATAATAAGAACACAAAAAACAGCATAAAAGAGTTGTGTGTTCATGAAGTACACTGTGTCATATTCCAACAATCGCTGAAATAATAATAAACCCTTTCACGATGAGCATACAACAAACATAAGATAAGATAATGTCCAATGCAACGCAACTACAATTCCCACGGATCATAAGTCAAAGAAATGCAAAGAAGCTAGTCATCTATGGTTCGCTATCTTAATCCTAGATCTCCAAATACGCCTCTCCTAAGCCACGTCCTTCGTTAGCTGGAAAAATTCCAAATTGTGTTTAATCACCTTGTCCCAGTATTTCTTTGGTTGCTTCTTCTACACCCCGATAGTTTAATGATCTCACATCTTGTCACCTGTGCATCCACACTCCTCCTCTTTAGGTGCCAAACCATCTAAGTCTAGTATTTCCCATCTTATCCACACTCCAGCGAATCATCCTCATCTCTGCTACCATCAACCTCTAAACGTGGGACTTCTTTTTTGGCCAACACTCGTATAATAATGCTGCTCTTACTGTTATATGATAAACTTGGCCTTTTCATCCTAGAAGAATCCTCTTGTCACATAATACTTTTGGTGCATTCTTCCATTTTTGCCATCCTACTTCTATAAGGTGGTTAATGTCTTCATTAATGCCTCCTTCTGCTTGAATTATCGAGCCCAAATATTTAAACTTCTCAATCCTTGGTATTGCCATTCCCTTAATGGTGACTTCTCCACCACCCTCTTCCCCTCCCTTGAAACCAAATCTTAAATATTTTGTTTTCAATCTACTTAATTTGAAACCTGTAGACTCTAGGGTATGTTTCCAATGCTCTAATTTATTGTTGACTATAACCTTAGTCTCATCTATAAGAACAATATCATTTTCAAATAGTATACAATATGGTACCTCATCTTCGATGTCTTTAGTGAGTTCATCCGTGACAATAGTAAAAAGAAATGGGTTTAATTTGTGTAATCCAATATCAACAGGACGATCATTTGTGTCACCTCCTGGTGTCCTAACATTCGTCATTGCTTCCTCGTACATATCCTCAATAACTTGTCTATATGTACTTGACACTCCTTTCTTTTCCAAATATCTCCACAACAAATCACGCGATACTATGTCGTAAGCTTTCTCGACATGTATGAACATCATGTGCAGATCTTTTTTCTATCCTTTTCTATCCCTGTACAACTCCATGAGCTTTCTAAGGAGGTGGGTTGCCTCTGTGGTTGATGAGCCTGACATAAAACCAACTTGGTTCTTCGAGATTGAAATGTCCTTAACTTTCTTTCAATCATCTTTTCCCATAACTTCATAGTATGACTATACAGCTTTATACTTCTGTAATTATTGCAATTTTATATATCAACTTTATTCTTGTAGTGAGGGATGACTGTGGTACGTCTCCACTCGCGGCGTACCTTTACGGTCCTAAAAATGGCATTAAAAAGTTTTGTTAACTACTGTAGTCCCTCTTCACCCAAATACTTGCATTCTGCCACAGGGATTTGGTTTGGGGCCATTGCCTTTCCATTGGTCATCTTTCTTAGGGCCTTTTTAATATCATCTTTGCTATGTGTGGCCTTTCATGCCCTTCTTGCTCCCTTCTCTGAGAATTCTCAATCAGTTCACCATTGAAGAGCTTGTAAAATATCTTTGCCACCTCTCCTTTATTTCTGCTTCCTCTATTAGGATCTTACTGACGTAATCTTTGATGCACCTTGCATTACCCAAATCTTTTGTTATTATTAACTAAAAAAGTCAAATGATATTGCAAGAAATTTCAGATGCTAAAGACATCTAAAACTCTGAGTCCCATCTTCGGTAGATTGTGTAGAATAAAATGTAAACTAGCTTAGAAAGCTACAGTTACAGAACAATTCCCAGATGAACCACCCCCCTTTCAAAATAAAGGATCTAAGTTAGCAGGAATGTCATAAACCATTTTTATCGTATAATCAAAGGTGCAAAATTAGCATAAGTTACATGCCTAAGGGGGATTAAAACCCAGGAGGGGGCGGGGTGGATCTCATAAGTTACAATGTAGATGGAAACAAGAGCAAAGACTAAGCCATTTTGATGCTTGTTACATACAGCAATATTAGGAAATGATATTTGGTTCTAACATCATCTGCCCTAAGACAAGTTAATTTTTTTGAGCATCTAGTTGCTTGGTAGTAATTGAAGGCATAGAATTGTTAATACCTACAATTTACATTAGATTAAGGAAAACAATATTCAAATCCAAGTCCAAATCCAAATCCCATACCTCAAAAATCCCGCGACCAGGCAGGATGGGGGAAAATTACAGAGAGACTGGTTCCATTAGACCCTAGATTTAAAAACCGTAGACCACCTAGTACTCCATAAAAACGGAGTAGAGCGATTTAGAAAGACATTTTGCTTTAGTCCGCTACAATCCAAGCTGGAAAAAATAGTCCAAACTAACCTTTTTAAGCTATACCAATTATGGACAAAAGGAAACGATCTTTCAGTAACCATCTGTGCACACCCTGAGGAAATGCTTGCAAATCCCATAAACTAATAATCCCATTCTCCCAAGTTGTGACCTATTTGAAGGGATTGTCAAGAACAGGAAGCCATCTTATGAACTATTGTCACTGACATATTCACAGATGTGAAAAATAATGAGAGTTGGTCACAATGAAGCACTTGGTTCTAATTCTAGTGAACATCTTTTTTAAGTCTTGTTCTAAGCTTTGTCCTTATAGTTGCTTACTGTTTCATACCATATGCACCATTAAATCACCAAAAAATCGGCTTCCAGACATTTTTCTTTTTTTTTTTTAAAAAAAGTTAGCCCTTTTCACTCCTGAACCACTGACTCAGCTTGGGTATTGCTCAACTGAACCCAACTAATGCCTATAAAAATGATGAAATACACTAAAGAAAAGAAATCCAGGCAGATCTTCAAGCTCTTCTCAGTGCCTTTCTGCCTTATGTAAATCATCAGTGCTTCTTAATTTCTTATAAAGGACAAGATGGTTTAGACGAAACCTTGCTTTTGGAACTTTCTTGCTTATTTCCGCTTATTTTCCTTTCAATGAGAAGAAAAGCACAATGAAATTCGAATCACGAGGCATCCGTTTGAGCTTCTTTTTGAAGTTACTTTTCTTAACATACTTTTGAGGTGTGTCTTTTCCTCGTAGATTCTGTTTAAATAGCTGAATTCCGGGAGTAACTAACTTCGTGCTTTGATGGCAGAGAAGGACTCCTAAACACTTCAGGAAGCTCTGAGGTGCAAAAGGAGGCCAGAAATTGCAATACTTCTCAGTTAGATGTGGAACTGCGTCCATTCACTTCAATTGATGCAGCAAACAGGATTGAAATTCCCAATTCTCACTTAAAAGTGAAACCTCTTCTGAACATATCACAGCCTATTGACATGGCTATGGAGTTTGGCAATGGCAGCTGTCAGTTAGAGGGGGAACCCCTCCCATCCAGCTCACCACATGCTGAGACAGTGAAGGAGCTGGAAGACAAGGATAGTTTTAATCTAAAGGAGGAACAACTTGAGAACACTTCAGAACCCTTCGCAGAGGCAAGTGACGCTAGAAATGGTAGCTGTCAATTAAAGGATGAGCCCTGTCAATTAAAGGATGAACCCCTGTCAGACAGTCCTCCACATACTGAAACAGCAAAGGAGGTGGAAGACGACAATAATTCTCACCTAAAGGAGGAACCACCCATGGAGATTTCACAACCTTTTGATGTGCAAAAGGAATCTACAAATGGTACCAGTCAGTTGAAGGAGGAACACCTGTTACACAAGTGTCCGCATTCCAAAACCACCAAGGAGGTGGAAGACGATAATATTTCTTGCAGAAAAGGGAAATGTTCTCAAACTGTGGTTTATACAAAAAGGAAAAGATCTCAAAGGAATTGCAACTCTAGTAGAAGTCCAGGTAGCAAAAAGGGCAATGCTACTACGGAAAATTCAGGGCAAGGAGACCGGGATTGGGTAGTGACTGTTTCATCAAATAATACAGACATTGATGAAGCTTTCACTACTTGCTCACAAGTTGATGGGAAAAGCAAGAGTTTCCCTTGTGAACACTATGCTGATAATCAGAGACAGATGATTTTGGTTGAAGAGATTGATCCAACTGCATTGGCAGGAGCTGCTATTGTTGTGGTAAGTCTGCATTGGATGCTGCTAACATGTAGCCCAGTTTGTGTTTATTGGTTTGCATGTTTTTCAGAAAATTGACAGTGCAAGTTTATTGTAGATTTCTGTCATTGAGAGCATTGCCTTATCCAGAGCTAGACACTCGCAGATATGCCGCATTTTTTATTTTTAGAAGAAGAAATTGCACATGTATCTACATCCTACAGCCTTTCTTTCCTCTTCACTGGATAGAGTAGTTTCAAGTGTCAGATGCCTGATTTAGTGGCCTCATACCTGTTATCTCCAGGCTAAATCTGTGAAAATTCCTCGTAAAGGAAATTATTTATTCCGACGTGTGACTAAGTGTTATGCTAAATGCGGAAACTGCTGCTGCAGCAGTTGATGCCATTGATGTGAGCTCTTGAGAGTCGAGAGTACTTTGTGCACTAGTATCCATTATGCTTGAATACAATTTGGAGGTGAAACCAGAGTAGTTTCAAGTGTCAGATGCCTGATTTAGTGGCCTCATACCTGTTATCTCCAGGCTAAATCTGTGAAAATTCCTCGTAAAGGAAATTATTTATTCCGACGTGTGAGTAAGTGTTATGCTAAATGCGGAAACTGCTGCTGCAGCAATTGATGCCATTGATGTGAGCTCTTGAGAGTTGAGAGTACTTTGTGCACTAGTATCCATTATGCTTGAATACAATTTGGAAGTGAAACCAGAGTTTTTGCTGATAATTGCACAAGAAAATATCATTGCCTGCAAAAGCAGCCAGTGGGAGAGAATTTAGTCAATTGATTTTCTTCTTGGGGATAGGGTGGGGGTGGGCGGTGTTAGTGGGTTGCATGTCTATGTTCCTAGAAAAACCTTTTTGGTTTGTCCTCTAGTTAACAGTTCCGTATGTACTTTGCAGGCAGAAGTAGATGATAGCTTGCCAATTTCGTATAAGCACAACGTTGAAAGGGTTTCCTTCGACAACAAGAAATCCGATACTGCAATGTCCATTCCAGATGAAGACCAAGACCATGCTCTTGTTTCTTCAGATTCTGACTTGGAACATCTCCACAGAATGCAGCTTACTATCGCTTCAAAGGAAGCTTCACTATCAGCAACAGCACTGAAGGTTCTGTTTAAGAAAAGAGAGAGATTGGTATGCCCTCAACCTTAGGGGTCTCTATATTTGGTAATTGCTATGATTGATGACTTAATAATACAATAAATCAATGTTATTGCTTGAAGTTGCTTTGCTTCTGGGCTAATAATGGTCCGATACTCTTATTTTGGTTTTTGAAGCTAGATGGTTTTGAATGTTTGAAATGCAGTCTGCCGTTCGGAAATTTTTCGGTATGCGTTTTCAGGTCATAAATCATTTTTGTGCTTGTGTGAAAAAGGGGATTAACAAGCTTCTTATCTGATGAGACAGATCTTGCTAAATACGTTACTTTACTTCTGCTGTCACTTCCATTTTAAGACATGAAAATATACTTGGTAATTGTAACAGTCTTGGTCCCCCCACTTGATCAAAGAGTGTTGCATAACTAAATCCCATAAGATTGTTTCTTCAGGAGAAGGGACTTCCATATACTTGAATAATAGATGTTGTAATTGTCTGAAATGTCCTAAATTGTTATTTGTATAGGTCATTTTTTTTTTAATTTTTTTGGTTTCATGTCCATCAATTCTGTCTGACTAAGCATATCAAATATTATACAAGATATTCTTAACAAGCTTAGATGTAGAACAGCGCTTTAGCTTGTTGATCAGCTCATGGCTCTGGCTTTGGAAATGGCAAGTCAGTCTGGAAATTATCTCTGCTATGACTACCTCATGAGAATAGGTCAAGTGAGAAAGCAACTTAGGATTTCTACATTCTTGCATCAAACCTGTAATTGGGATTTGGGACACTTATAGGGCCGCAGGATGCTTAAGCTTGGGTAAGCAAAAGCAAATTCATGATGTTTCTAATTCCTTAACCTTGCTAAAGCACTGGAGGGGTATAGAGTTTGGACCTAGCAGAACTGATCGGAGAATCTGATGCTCAAAACCCTAAACCAAATGACCCATACCCTAACCAAAACCCAAAAAAGGTAAGGCCAATGTGGAACCGAAACCCAATGTCAAACTGATTCAAACCCAACCCAAATAGTTCCTTTGCAATTGCTTTTTTTTGCAAGAAAAGTTTACCAGGCCAATATCAACTGAGCAAAGTCAACTTGAACTGAACCAAACCGACATTTCATCGATCCAAAACAGGATGCAAAACTAACCTGACCCTATACCCATTGCCAGGTCTAATAAGGCGCTTTGCTTGTGTTGTGACCTTTGGAGGCCTTATCCTTACATTTCCTATCTGCTGTTTAGACATACTAGAGAGTAGTAATTTGGTTGTTATTGTCCTGTTATATTTTCTACAGAGTTATTATCATCGTTTTTGCCATCGTTATTTTCACACTTCATGAATGTTCAAGCCTTCTTCATAGTTCAGACTGTAAAAGTTGAGTGCGTTTCTTAGCTATTAGCAACATATTCTGCTTTTTGCATTGATCCAAAATTTTTTGGTGAATCACACAATGTAAATGTGAAGAAATTGTTAGGTCAAAGCAGAAAGTTCTCTTATCTAATCTAAGCTTCTGCTTTTGTTTGAAATTCATTTTATTCTTCCAGCGTGAGAACCAGCTAGTAACATATAAAATTTAGATTGGTTAGAAGATGAGGACATACACCTAGTTATATAGAATGTATGCTCACCTGCAAAGGAATAATTGGTATGAGATGTACAAGTATGTTTGCTACAATACTCTTTTATTTCCCTTTTCATGAGCCAAGTCTTGTGTGTCTGTGTTGGAGGCAATATTACAAAAGGAAGTGGTGTGTAATTTAGCTGGAGAATGAGCTGCGAGCAACCAGGAGTACTGGAATTTACTCTTTTTGTAGAAAAGAATTGAATGGAAATTTATCTAACAGGTTATCACGTCTAGTCAGCGCCATATAAAAATAGACATTTGTTCTCTATATGTTAGAGTTTCTTATCTTTGCGATGCTATGAACTGCCTGGTTTATCTCAATCTTTGCTATATATTGCAGTCTCAGCAGCTTCATTGTATATCAGATGATATTGCATTGTGTGAAAGAAGCATCCAGACTATTTTAAATGGTATTATTCTTTCTTATTGTTCAGTTACAAAACAGTTCACTATATAAGGTTCATCTGTCATTATCAGCTGATGTTGTTGATTTGTCCAAATGATGTCTGTTTGATTGGGTGTCCATCTGCGTTTACAACTTTACTTAGTGGTTACGCCTTTATTACTCACTTATAAAGTACATCTGTCATTATTAGTTGATGTTGTTGATTTCTCCAAATGATTTTCTGTTTGATTGGGTGCCCATGTGCATTTACAGCTTTTCTTAGTGGTTACTCTTTTATACCAATTCTAACGGTTTCCACACAGTTTTGTTTTGTGTAATTTATAAGCATTTGATACATTCTCAAGGCCAGGGATGGAAGGGGACCACATACCATCTATTGGATTGTGTGCATGTTTTGTTGAAGCTGAAGCTTTTTCTTGCAAGCCCATTCCCTGTTTATTCTGTTGTATTCACTGTATTCACAAGGAAAATAAGAAATAAAGTGGAAAGGCTTAAAGTCTTAAGCCTCTGTGGTACTCTATTTTTTTGTTGATGCCCAAAATAGTGGCAAGCCCTATGCAAACACGTCACCCACTGTCGATGGTAGACTCTGTCGTTGCTCGTGTATATGTTTGGGTTTGAGCATTGTAGGGCTAGATCGAGGTATTTACTTGGTGAGATGATGATGTGATTGCTCAAAATTTTGTGAAGCTAACCTTAGGTGAATTGGCAGAAGCTTGCATGACAGAGTATGTTTCAGGCTCCCCACTTTGCTATTGAGAGAGAGTGGCACCTGAAGGAGTAAAAGGGATTAACTGGAAGTACTTTGTATCTTGTGGGAGAGTAACTGAGAAGTTGGTGGCAGTCCTCCATCGATTTATCGCTGCTGGTTCTGTGAATCTTATGGGAAAGTATGATGCTAAAACCAATTAAGAACTTAAAAATCAATTCACTTGTTCTGCTTGTATACTCGTTTGAAGGCGGTAAAACTTCTAGCAGTATTTGCTAAGGCTTTATTTCATACTTGTGAGGCTATTAGGCTACATGACCTTTTTGGGTTTGGTAGAAATAGGAGATGCATTTGCACATGCAAGGAAAGGAAGCCGAACAAATTTCCAGTTTTCACTATTCAGTGAGCAAACTCTTCTAGAAATCCTATGCATATGATGTCTAGGATGATTACCCATTTTTGAACCCCATATCATGTATGCTAAAGCTGCTTTCCCTGGAAGTAGGAAAGTCGATTTGAGGCATTTTTTGCAGCCTAAATTGTAGTGAATTAAAGCAAAATACCTCATTATACTGTTATCTGTTTCGTTTTCTACAGTTAACAGTTCTTGATCTGGGCTGAATCGGGAGTGGGGACGACCTCCCTTACTCAGGGGTATGCCACATGCAACACCCTCCCCTCCCCAAAAAAAAGAATTGTATCAGGTGTCTCCATCATTGTATAGCTGATGTTTTGAAGGGATATCCAGGTCCCCTTGTAGAGCTTCACAATAATGCTGTGGACATCAATGCAGAGCTAATCTTTTGCTTTTGTGTTTTATTTGCCATTTTGTTTTCAGAATATAAAAATGCAAGCATTTGTTTCCTTTGTCCACCATAATCTACCATCCAAGTTGGGGGCTGAAGGCTTATTTCTCAGAAGTTGATGTTGCCAAAAATGCACATATTAATACTGAAATTCCGAATTCTGCAGGGATGAAATTTTCCCAAGACTCCACGATTTTTTTTTTTGGGGGGATCAGGAAAAGAACAAATATATTTGATGAACAAAAGGGTGGATGCAAAGCTAACATCCTACAAAAGGCTATACACATCCCATATGCACACTTTCCACAAAATCTAAAAGATCAAGAGAAGAGTAACAAAAGATCCCTTTGTCCCAATAATAGAGAGACTTGATGAAATAATCTTTAAAACATTGAAGCGGCATCTCCACACCCTCAAAGACTCTCCTATTTCTTTCGCGCCAAATGCTCCATAAAATTGTATGAGGAAATAATCTGGCATTCTTCTTTTTAGCTTTTCTATCAAAAAAGCCCTCCCATGCATAGAGGTGATCCGAAATAGAATTGGATATAACCCAAGAAACTCTCAAGAAACTAAAGGCTAGATCCCAAAGAGCTCTTGCAAAAGGGCAATAAAGCAATAAGTGGTTCACTGACTCTGTTGCAGCTTTGCATAATGGGCACCGATTCATCAAGATCTTACTGCTCTTTTGCAAATTATTGTAAGTCAAAATGCTATCATGGGCAGCTTCCAAACAGAAAAGGACACTCTAAATGGAGCCAGAGATTTCCAAATAATCTTCCATGGAAAACACATTCCCAAGATTCGATGCAAAGGTAAGGTACAGAGGCAAGCTTCATATAATAAGACTTCACAGTGAAGCTCCCTTTGGGTTTAAGATCTCATCTGACTGAATCAAGAGAGGATTGCCCAATAGGAATCCTATTCAGCTTAATAAGTAAGCTTATAAGGGAGGCGTCATCCACTAAGGCATCACGAATACAGATAGGTGACCAAATGCACGACCCAGATACATGGTCACAACATGCAACCACAGTAGCTTCTTTATTCTCTGCAAGAACATAAAGAGAAGGGAATAGGTCCTGCAAAGGAGCATCTTAACACCAACATTCATGCCCCCCCCCAAAAAAAAAAATGGTAGAGCTAGTGCCTACCTCAAAAGAAAGATGAGGAAAAAATCTATCCCATCCTTTACAAATAAACCTCCAAAGGCTTACTCCATAAGAACCATTAGGTCTAGAAGGAAACCACCCAAGCCCCTCCTCACCATACTTAGTACAAATCACCCTTCTCCAAAGATTGGTCTTCTCATTATGAATCTCCATAGCCACTTACCAAGCAAAGCCTCATTAAAGAACTTCAGGTCTTTAACTCCCAACCCTCTTTCGGACGTGGAAAGCTTAACAATATCCCATCTCACTAAAATGATACTTGAAATTAGTACCGAAAGAGCGCCAGAGGAATTTCCTTTGAATGGCTTCCAACTTGGCAGCCGCTGACACCGGTAACGGAAAAAGAGATAGGAAGTAAGTAGGAAAGCTAGAAAGAATGCTTCGGATGAAAGTGAGTCTGCCACCCTTAGAAAGGTAATTAGCTCTCCATCTAGAGAGTTTTTTCTCAAATCTTTCCACAACTGGCTCCCAGATGGATTTATCTTTCAATTTTGCTCCAAGAGGGAGATCAAGATAGTAGGAAGGAAAAGAATCCACGATGTATCCGAACACATCCGTTAGCAATTGGATATTATCCACCTAGCCCACCAGCAAAATAGAGCTTTTTGCCAAGTTAACTCGTAGACCAGCCTCAAACCAAATAATAATACCATGTAAGTTCACCATCTGTTCACAATCATTATCACAAAAAATGATTGTATCATCAGCAAAGAGCAGATGAGATACACCAATGGTAGTTGAGTTCCTTCGACCCACTGAAAACCCGGATAGGAGAACTGCTAAAGTAGTTGTAAGCAACATCCTAGTGAAAACCTCTATGATCAACAAAAACAGAAGAGGAGAGATCGGATCCCCCTGGCGAAGGCCTCTAGAAGTCGAGAAAAAAAATTTGGAGGAGAACAATTGACAAGTATTGCAAATGAAGCCGAAGAGATGCATTGTCGAATCCAAGTGATCCACCTCTCCCCGAATCCCATTCTACTAAAAGCATAAATCAAAAACTCCCAATTAACATGGTCATAGGCCTTTTGAATGTCTAACTTACAGACAACCCTCAGAATCCCCGATTTGACCCTAGAGTCAATGAGCAGCATCCAAAATCTGACGTCCCCCTACAAAGGCATTCTGATTCTTAGAGATAAGAGATCCTATAACACCTCTCAATCTTTGGGCCAAAACTTCAGAAAGAAGCTTGTAAATGCATCCAACTAAACTGATCGGTCGGTAGTCTCTAATATTCTTCGCATTGGCTTTCTTAGGAATTAACCCAATAAAAGTAGCATTGACCATTGAGGCTTGCCACAAATTTCCTAGTGTGGAAAAACTCCGAAAACGTCCTTTAAACATCACCCCTAAGAGTGTCCCAATTCGCCTGGAGGAAAGCCATAGTCATACCATTTGGGCCTGGAGATTTATCGCCACAACAATCATGAAGAGCTTTGAAAATTTCCTGCTCTGAGAAATCCGACTCAAGCCCCTCTCTAGACTCTAGCAGAGACCGATAAAGAGGGCATGATCAAGTTGTCAACCTTTGGTCTCCAAGCTTCAGGCTCAATAAAAACGGGATTTGTAGAACCCATGGATGGAAGACTTCATCTCGTCCCAATGCTCAAAACGGTTCCCATCCACAATCACAAAACACATGGAGTTGAATTTCTTATGAAAATTAGCTACTCTATGAAAAAAAATCTTGTATTTCAATCACCAACTCTAAGCCACAATGCCCTTGACTTTTGCCTCCAAGAGATCTCATGCATAAGGATGACTTTCGCTAGCTCATCTCTGTCAGCTTTTCTCTGCTCCAATTCCTCATTAGAAAGACCAGAAGTTTCCTCCTTCACGTCCAGTTGGTTAATAGAATCCATGAGGTTGTACTTCCGATTTTTGATATCCCCAAAGACCTCTCTATTCCATTTCTTGATAGCCCAAGACTCCACTATTAACATGTTGATAAGACGTATACGGGATTTTATGGAAATTATTGGAATAAAATGTGGAAAATACAAGAGAAGTAAATGACAGAGAATGAATACTTGGGAATGCAGCAAAGGTAATTGTGTTTTTCATTCAGCAGGTTGCATGTAACTAGCTCCCCACCCCCCACCCCCCAAAAAAACCATTTAAGTAGCTAAAGAAAATAGAGAAGATGATGGACCTTATTTGTAGCAACCACTTAGCCATGACTCCAAACATGTGAAACAACTTAACAAACCTGTAAACTACTTTCCTAAAAACTTCGCCTCTTTAACTAGAAACAAAACAAACTAAATAACCAAAAAATCTTCTGAAGATACTAGAGCAACCATCTAACACTCCTTGCTTTAGGAATTGCAAATTCCTACCTTCTGCTTTGGAAACTCGAACTTGGTGGGTAGTAGTCTCTTAGGCCATGTTCAGCAAAATTAGCTGTTTGGCTAGCTGATAGTTGCTTGATACTTTGATTAGCAAATAGTTGTTTTACTTTAGCTGTTAGCTTATAGCGGTTTAGCTAGCTATTTGAAAAAAAATGTGTTCAGTTAAATTAGTGGTTGGATTAGCTGATAATAAAACGACAGAAAAGGATATGGGTGTGTCTTCTTCATCATCATCATCATCATTATTATTCTCTTCATTAACTTCTTCTAAAGGAACAATATTTTAATAAAAAATCATCTATTGTGCGTAAGAGCACCACTTTGTGTATGAATTTGTATCACTGGTTCTTGCATTAATTGAATGGTAACAAACTAGTTCTTTGTCAATGTTTGCTTCCTTATTGAGGAGAGTGAGAGATAGCTTTTGGGAAAATTTTGAGAAGGGTGGGCTGATGATGAATCGTGAAGAGGCAAAGCAAGGATTTTGAAAATCAGAGATATGAGATGCAGAAGGTGATAAATATAAAGGGTAAGTTTGGGAACAAAAATTAAAACGCTATCCCCAAGCCATCAAACCTTAAAGGGGGTAACGTTTGGAAAACTCTACCCTAAACGCTATATGCTGATGTTAAATGCCGGTTTACCAAACAATAAAAAATATGGTAAATAATGTTTTGACTTGGTCAAAACACTAAATGATACCTAAAATGCTGTTGCCGAATAGGCCCTTAGAAAACAAATCTTCCTACTGGTCTTTACTTTTGCATAAATCAAAGTTACTTCTTGATGAGGATGAAGAAGAAAGGGTGTCTTGCTAATATTAAGATTCTAGGATTTATTTTTATATTTGGAAATTTATAATATTTTTATATTTTTATATAATTGTCGTTGGTTTATTTACAGGCCATTTTAGATAAATCAAAATAATGATATTTAAGAGTATTTAGATAATATAGAATTTCCTATTCTATATAGGTTTGGTTTAGGTAGTTTCCTACTAGTATTCTAATTGCTAAGTCTATAAGTTATTATAAAGAAATGTTTTGTCTTAGATTATGATTATCTATTATCCATTACTGAATATTGATTTGTGCACAGAGATGCCAATCCTTCCCCCCCCCCTCCTCTTTATCTCTAAATTTCTCCCTTCTTTCCTTTTCTCTACCCGATCTTTGTCAACTTGGCATCAGAGCAAGTTCTTGATCCCCAGCCAACCCACATCCCAAATTCCGTTGCTAGCCAAGCCAAAGATTTGAAACAGTGATGGGAAAAGAAACCACAATTCGCTGTTTCAAACTTTCGAACCCTCGTCCTTTACATAGCCAACCAGCCTCAACCCTCCAACCTGCCGTCAACGTCATCACAGCCACCAAACCCTGCCACTGATGCCGTCACTCACTGCCGCTAGCTATCTGTTTACTGCAGATTTTTAGCCCCAAAAAGTTTTGATCTTTGACCCCATAAAACCAAAAAAAAAAAATAATAAAGAAAGAAATCAGCCTGAAAATAGTTCTAGAACCTCATATTATTCGCTGATGATTGCAGCTGGTGTTGCTGCTAAATTGCTCATGGTTGCTGCACTATTCCATGCTAGATTACGTGCTGCTACTACGTAATTTTTACTGGTGTTTGATGTACAAGCATGGATGATGATGGCTTAGAGGCTAAAATGTTCATTGTATGTGATTATTCATCATCAATTATATCCGATAACAAAGAGGATTCTTTATGAAGTGTTCTCATTGTATGGATATGTGAAGGAGGTCATAAGATATAAACGGTCAATTGATTTTCACGCTTGTGTCAAATTTTACTGAAGGAGAGATGCAAGAAGAGCTTTTCATGAACTTCAAGGAAATTATATATATGATGTTTGCTATGAGTTGGAAACATGGCTTGTGCGCTTTAGAAATCTTCCTAGTCATAGAGCCTATGAAGCTAATTTAGTCACTACATCTTTGAGTTCTAAGGAGGCCTATACGGCTGCTTCTAATGATCTTGGTGGAAGGTATCCTGGTGCCACAACTTCAGATCAATGAGAATGAGGACGAAGCCATAATTGAATCGGAGTTTACTCGACAAAGCTCTGATCTAGGTACTGAGGTTACGAAAGAGTTCTTCAACACCGAATTTTCAGGAGCAACAGATCAAAGACTAGAATAACTCGACAGAAAATTGGAGGAATTACAGAAGGAACTAAGGATGCTATTTTAGAATTTGCTAAAAGAATGGATGCTAGGTGGAATGAACTGAGAGAATCACTTCATAAGTTCGTGCTGGAAACTTATTGGGTACTGAAGCTCAATTAGATGGTGCTAAAAAGGTTCTATGACACGGAGAAACAACAGAAAAACCTATTGATTCAGTATTTGACAACACTATGAGACATTACTGAAGCTACTACATAAGCTATTAAGAGTTTTAATCCATAGATAGAAGTTCAAAATTTTATTTCATACTGCTTCTTATGGAGAAGTTTCGCAAGTTTTTTCCATACTGGTTCTTCCTGCATCTTGATGTTGGCTTTGTGCTTCATTTTTCTTATTCTAAGTCATTATAAAACTCAAGGATGAGTTTCTCCAAACTGGGAGAGAATGATGCGGATGAAGAAGAAAGGGAATATGTCCAATGTTAGGATTCTAGGATCTATTTTAGCATTTGAAAACTTATGGTATTTTGATATTTTCATATAATTTTCGTTGGTTTATTTATAGGCTATTTTAGACAAATCAAAATAGGGATATTTAGGAGTATTGAGGTAATATTGAGTTTCCTATTTTACATATGATTGTCTTAGTTAGTTTCCTGCTAGTATTCGTAGTCTATATGCTATTATAAATAGACATTTTGTCTTAGGTTATGGTTGTCAATTATCCATTGCTGAATATTGATTATTGAATGAATGTTGATTTGAGCACATATATGCCAATTCCCTTCGTTCCTTTTCCTTACCCAATCTCTGTCACTTCCTCTTTTTGTTGTGCCTCTCTTAAGAAATAGAGTTTTGCTTTGATATATTTTGTCTTTCCATGTATCATAGGATTGTTTGAAATTGCAATAGCAGCTTGATTGTCAACACAAATCTGTGAGCCATTCTTCTGCACCGTTTGAAGATCACATATAATCTTATTTAGCCATATAGCTTGATTTTTGCTGCCTTTGTTGGTGCTGTAAATTCTGCCTCTGCAGTGGAGTGTGCGGCAATTTCCTGCTACTTTGAGCACCATGAGAAACTCCATAACATACACTGAAACAGTACCTTGCAGTGCTTATGATATTATCAACTGATCCAGCCACTTTCGAGGATCCCACACAACTTAGTGTTTTGGAACTTCTCAAACTTGAAACCATAATCACTAGTACCCTTGATATACCTTAGCACTATTTTTGCAGCTTTTAAATGCATTTTGCTAGCTCAGTGCATAAAATGAGATAGGAGGCTTACAGCAAACAGAATATCTGGCCTTGTTGCAGTGAGTCTCATTAGGCATCCAATCAGACTTCTGTAATAACCTTTGTCAAGACCATGTTCCTTACTTTGCTTCTTCTTTGATTCATGGGTGTAGTCATAGCTTTGCATTCTTTCATCTGAAATTTCTTCAGTATTTCCTTTGCATACTTGTTTTGACAGATGAACACTTCATTTTTGGCTTGTTTGACTTCCTGCCCAAGAAAGTAGGTCATAAGACCCAAATATGTTATTTCAAAAACTTGCATCATTTCTTGTTTAAACTCGTTAACCATCCTCAGGTTATTTCCTGTCACCAAAAGATCATAGAGGGATACTATGAAAGAGTCATTGCCCTAATGTTATAGAGTATACTTAAATTAGCTTTTAACAAACCCAAGGCAGACTTAAATTCGCTTTTAACAAAGCCAAGGCTCAACAAGTGTTCATAATCCTAGCGTACCCTAATCTTGGAGCTTGCTTCATTCCATATATATCATTGTCTTCTTCACTTGGCTTCACAAAACCTTCCGGTTGCTGCACATATAATTCCTTCTGTAATACACCAATTAGAAATGCTGATTTGACATCTAACTGATACACATTCTAGCGTTTCTGTGCTGCTATTGCTAGCGTCAATCTGATGGCGTGCAATCTGGCAACAAGAGCAGAAGTGTCAAATTAATCAACACAAACCTGTGCATACCCTCTGACAATGAGTCTGGCCATGTGTTTATTGATGGAGCCATCGGCATGGAGCTTTGGTCTGAACACCATTTCACACCAATGACTCTTCTATCTTCACGTCTATCAACCAACTCCCATGTTTCATTCTTCTGAATCATCAACATGCCCTCCTCCATTGCTTTCTTCCACTTCGGGTCTTTGAGAGCTAATTCATGGCCAATGGGTTCACATGTTACCAAATTACATCTTTGATTAATATCTGAAAGTGGCCTAGTACCTTCACTGGAGGGTCATCTTTCAACTTGTTCTGCCATTGTTTTGTGGCTTGCTCTTTAGGAAGGCTTACTTGTAGATCTTGTGAAGATGTACTTGCTCTTTGTGGATCCTTCCAACCCCATTTTTCCTCTTCATTGAAAGGTACATCTCTACTGATCATCATTTTTCTTGTTTGATGACGATACACCTCGTAGGCTTTAGATACTAAACTGTAGCCCACAAGAATGCTGGAATTGCCTTTCGGTAAAGTTTGTCACACTTATCCTGTGGAATGTGAACAAAACATACACAGTCAAATACATTGAGAAAGCTTACTGAAGGTTTATAACCATTCCCTCAAATGGACTTTTTTCTTCCGAAGCCTTGGCTGGAAGTCGATTTTGCAGGAAAATGCAAGGCGTGTTTGCTGCTTCTGCCCGGGAAGTTTTCGGCAACTCTTTATCATGCAACATACATTTGGCCATCTCCATACGGATCTATTCCTCCCTTCATTAACTCCATTCTGTTCTGGAATATAAGGAGCTGTGAGGTGATGTTCAATGCCAGCTTCTTCATACAATAAGTTTTTTAAGGCCTTGCAATATCTATGTGGATTAAGTGCAGATTTTGGGAGGCCCTTGAAGTTGATTTAGGAAAAGGCTTCCTCTTTAGTTTACTAAGTTGGCAAGCAGCACAATTCAGCAAATGAACAAGAAGCAATGGTAAACCTCTCGTCATCTCCTTTTTCTTCATTCTCTACATCCTTTGAAAATGACAAGGACCCAACCTCTTGTGCCAGAGTTCAGTAACATCGTATTTGGTAGCATAAGCTATATGTTCTTCCTCTGTTGGGTTGAATACTTGAATGAGAAGCTTTTACCTCTTACTTTTTCCCGCAAAATCTCATTCTCGGTGGCATCAGAGATATGGCAATACCAGTTTTTAAGGAACATCTTAAATCTTTTTTCACATAACCGGCCTACAATCAACAAATTCTGATCAGTTTCAGGTACATAAAGAACATCAAAGATTGTTTTATACCTGAACTTGTTGTAATTGCGACCATATCTTTTCCTTTTGTTGAGATATATCTACTATCTCTAATTCTAATCTTCTTAGCTCCTGTGGACTTTAACTCCTTAGAGAGTTCTATCGTGGGTCATGTGGTTTGTTCAACCACTCTCAACCAGCCAACATTCTGAGGTGGTAGACTAGCTTTGGAAAACACTGTGCCACGGAAATATGATCTTAGTCATCTTCATCAGCCCCTTAAGCATGAGCATCTGCTTTCTGCCTTTAAAGTTTGTTGTTGCGAATGACAGCTTCATGTGTAAGCTGGTCGTACTTGCTGCACTTTGCATCTGATCTCCTCCAACATTTAAATGGTGGATGTCATTTTTGTCGCAAAGCCGACATGATGGGTAATTTTTCTTTGGATTTTTACCCTTGCTGTGGGCCTGGTTGCTTGCAGAATTTTCGTTGCCTGTCGCGGTGATGACTTTTTTTAAAAACAAAAACTTCTCTTGCCCTTTCCTGCGTCTTGGATGCTTGACTGGCAAAGCTCCTTCCTCAATGCCTTTTTGCCTCATAGCCCTCCTGTTGGTCTTGAGCGTGCAAGGCATGTCATTTGTAAGTTGTAACAACTGTGCCAAAGTAAATCTTGGATAAATCCTTCGTGTTCTCCAAGGAACTTGTGGGAGCTTCATAATGTTCTGGTACAGTTACAAGAATCTTTTCTACAATTCGAAAATCAGTAAAGGTAGTGCCCAGCCACCTTATCCTGTTGGCCATGCTCAGCAATTTGTCTAGTCCTCGATTGCCTCTGACTCTTTCACACTTAGCATCTCGACATCCCTTATCAAATTCAGCACTTGCGTGCCCCTTATCCTCTCTGAGTCTTTGACATCAAATACGAAGATAACTTTGGGCCAGAAGAAGGGGAAACTCCGGATAGCAATCATGCACTTTGAGTATTGATTTATCATTCTTTTGTGGAGGAAGAAGTGCATCAAATTGAAACCAGAATGGAGATTCTCCTACATGTACTTTTTTTGTAATCCTACTCTGTTCTTGACACCTGTGCAGGCGGTGAAGATAATTTGGCTGCAAAATTAGATGCTCTTATTGAGGGTTGTAATAACACGTGTCTCAGAAGTGCTCCTCAAATAGAAGACAGGACAAATCTACAAATTACACACCCGGGCTTGCCTCCGGTTACGAAAAGGAAGAGATTATCTGAGGCTAATTTGGATGTCTACAGTCCTTGTCAGGTGTGTTTCTGTTTCTCAGTCCTTTTCATTAAAAAAAAGGAAAACGACTGTCACCCTAAATTCTTGAGTTGGTTTTGTTCCCCTTCAAACGAAATGAGCAAAGTTTTCTCTGGGTGGCTTTCTTCTTCCTCGTTTATTTATTTTATTTTATTTTTTAAGGGATGGAGGGAGTGGGGTGGCATAGTGCACGCCACGTTGGCAACGAGGATATGATCCAAAGGGGATGATTCTGGTTCTGTGATCAGAGCCCGGAAGTGCAAATACTTATACCTGTATTTTTACATTGCAGGAATTGGATCAGATATGCAACGTAAACTGTTGGATGTTACCGACTTACAATGTAGCTGCATCAGAAGGTATGATCTTTTCACATTGACCTAATAATGGGCCGTTAATATCTCCCTGCTTTTGGAAGCTGCTTTGCACCTTTTGTCTTCGTGTTTCTGTAACCCCCAATTATTTATATCCTCTGTGTATGTTCTATTTAGTGACATCTTTTCTCATCAATTTTCTAAAAGATCAGCAAACCCTACAAGATTGGCAGGGATCTTTACTGGGAGCTATGCCTATAATAAATCACAAACTTCAGAGAATGGCTGTAAATGGCATTCTGGTCTTTATCAACTTTGCACGGTGAAGTACAGAAGGAAAAATCTCATTGAGAGATTTCAGAATCATAAGCTATGATTGCGCATTCGAAGATCTTTTTGCTTTTTCACAGAATAGTATCCACAAGGACCCCTGTAAAGACTGAAGAATGTTCTAGTGGAGGAAACTGTTACTAGGATATTTAGCTGAAGTTTCTGGCTTTTTTATAAAGCTGCTGGAGAAAACTTGAAAAAAGACATTTGCTTCATGATCAAATGTGGTGAAATCAATCCGTTCCCATGCATGAACTAAAGGACCGCAAATATGGTTTGATTTCAGGCCCAAAATAAGACAATCTATTTTCACAAATCCGAATTGACCTGATCTAAGTTGTGGTAAGCATCAACAGGTATTGGTTTTTTTTTTGGGGATACAATAGGCTTTAATATGACCCAACTCTGAAGAGGTCATAGTTTGTCTTGATCTGCTCCAAATATTCCATGAATCTGCTGTGACTCAATTTGATTTGAGCCCAGCCTCTATGATCCCCCTTTCTGAATCTAGTCACCAACTCTGCCAGCCGGTGTATGAGAAAGAATGAAGGATGTAGGTAAATAGGAAACTATAGAAAAATGAAGAGAATAGAAGGGGGGAGGGGGTGGAGTTTGTGTTCCAACAAAGTAAGTCGACTTATATTTGACTATGAATCTAGTACATTATCTATGAATGTGTCTTTCAGTATTGAAATGTCGTCTTCTTGTTGTCAGGTGGCTTCCAAGCTAGTGTTACCATGAAGGGGCCTGATTTCGAGTGCTCAAGCGAGGGTTCCGTGTGTGCAGCCTCTCATGAAGCAAGGAACTCAGCTGCATCAAACCTGTTGGCTAAATTACGAAGTATGGCAGCTGAATCTTAGTTGATCAATGAGCATTTGGGCAGTCTAATTAACCTCCTTTATGTTCTATTCCCGATGAAAAAGAGAAAAGAAAAAGAACAGGCTAAACATCTGATCAGCTGTGGGACTGCTGGGGGAAAGGAGAGTGGTGGTCACAATGTGAACATTTGTATATGTCTGTAAGACTTGTCAGTATGTAGGCGCATGTGAAGTTTTGTAGATCTGAGACTTAGAGTTCCATTCGGAAATGTTTAGAGTCTAGAGCTTGTAGTCGTAGAGGCACCCCAAAATCTGAGCCAGAACCCCAAAATTTGAATAAAAATGGTAAAATAGCTGCTAAATTTGCAGAGCAGTTGGTCATTATTGTATCTTATGAGGAGAAGTGTCGGATTTTCATAAGCCTAATTCAAACTAGACTCCCTTTCTCTTGTCCATCATATTAGTATGACAGCTTGGTTCGATTTATTTAATAATCATGTCAATTTCATGTTGAATTAGAAACAGCTTAAATTTATATAGATGGCGTGTTTTAGTTCTCTTATTAAACGGTTAAATCATGATAAATTCACATCAAAAATTAGGTCAAATTGCATTAATTCGTGTTTCTCAAGATAATTTTAAAAGAATTTGCATCGTGTTATTGTATCGGACTAGATTTTGCCTACCTCTAGGCCAGCCAACCTTGTCTTATGTCTAAGATCCATATTCCATCATTTGTGCTTGTTTATTGCAAGGGGAAATTCCCACGCCTTGCCACCCGAACGCAGACCACCCCCCCTCTCTCTCTCTCGATGTCGACGGCGAGAAATCCCCAACACATGCTCCGACTGGTTTTAAGCTGCCGGAAAATCACCGCACAGGTGACGAATCCGACGACGGAATCCATAATCGCGATGGCATCTTCATCGGAGCAGGAGTTCGTCCCATACTATAGAGCCCACATCAACCGCTTTCCGAGGTCTCACCACTTCTGGGACGCCCGAATCGCATCCCGTGTCGGCGAGAAATTAGGGTTCCGATTGAAGGAGATCGGCGTTTCCGACGTCCAGATCGACATCGGCGAGGAGCTTTCACGGCCGCTTCATTATCGGAAACTCGTTATCCCTCTCTTTGATTCCGTCAAGCGTACTGGTGTATCGGTTTGCGGCGCCGATAAATTGCAGTTCTAGGGTTTGGTCCCTTTTTTGTTTTTGATTCGATTTTGGGGAATTTTAGGCGGAGATGTTGGATGTGGAGTCGATTTCATTGAAGAAATTGATACTGTTTGCGTATTACTGTATTAATTACAGGTAGGGTTCTTGACCTTTGATTGAATTAAAACAGCGTATTTTTGCTAAAATAAAGTGAACGTTGTGGCAGTTTGAACTTCATCAATCGGAATCGGATTGATTCAACCACTGTTTGAATTTACTCGATTAATCAAATCAAAATAGAGGGATGATTGGAGCTAATTTATGAATTTAGCAAAATTAGGATTTGCGTGGAATAAATAAATTAGGATAAGAGGATAAATAGAATATCAAATGTTATATGAGACTACTTTATATAAGATATATTATTGTTACTTGAAAGTGAGTGGTTAGACTTTATAGATGCGTGAAGGTTTTGAGAGTTTATAGTAAATGTAATTTTTGGGTGAGAAAATCTTGCATAAGAGTTTTTATTTGATATAGTTTTGAAAAGTTGAATTTTTTAAGATTTTACGGTGGCTAATAATGTGTTTTCGAGTGAATTTTTAGTTTAAGGATGACTAAAGGCGTGTTTGGTGAAATTAGTTATTTTAGTAATTGTTAGTTGTTAGCGGTTTTGCTAGTGATTAGCTGTGACCTCACTTGTGGTTAATGGTTAACTGTTCAACTAATGATTTAAAATAAATGTGTTTGGTAAATATAATAGTTGAAGTAATAGATTTACATAAAATGACTAAAAAGGGTATAATAAATAAAGGTTTTTAGTAAATAAAAAAGAAGAATTTTGTAATTTATACTACAGCCACTAGGAAAGGTTCTTAAAAGATACTTTCATTAACTTTTGAAAAACACTACATAAACCTCTAACAACTACTTTATCTACTACTTTACCGAACACTTTTAAGTAGTGATTTGTAATATTTTGATCACTAAAAACCACCAACGTCTATTTTAACTTGTATTGTCGAACACTTCTAAGAGTTTATGTTGCAGTGACTTTTATTATAGTTATCCTTAAAAAATTTACTGTTTATTGGTAAATAATAATTTTAGTAGTTCTTCTTAAACAATCTTAATTTTTCCTATTCTTTTTAGAGCCTTTCAAAAAAGATTCCAATTGTTTGCAATCTTCACCAATCTTTTTCAATTCTTCAGTTTTTTCTCATTCATTTCCACTCCTTAAAAAAAGAATTGTTCTCAACTCTTCCTAGTCTTTCTCTTCAATCTTTACTGTTCTTTCTCAATACTCTCAAAAATATCTCTTTTTTTTGTAATCCTTCACTTTTATCAAGTTTTATTCCCAACAAAAAGTATATACCCTTAAGAAAATGTAATACAACACAAGTAGATTTCTCAAAATAGAGGGAGAGATCCCAATGAGTTGTCAAACTACCTTTTGTACAAGCAATATTTCTCACAAGTTATCGATGCGGATAACTATATTCTTGTTTCATAAATTTCTTCCATCTGATTAAATTTAACTAGATGATCTGATATAAATATGCATAGGTATTTGATCTCGCACAAGCTCATCTTGTCTCAGATTATTAAAAAAAAAGATATATTGGCAACATTATTACTACTAGTAAGGGAGGAAAACCAAAAATCTTTTATAAAGCAATATACAGTATACAAGTTAAAACATCTTCTATCGTAACACATAAGTAGCACATCAAAAAATTCATTTGAAACAATTATGCAAATATACAAATAAAACATGATATAAATTACGTGTTTTATTTCTATCATAATGCCTTTTTGCTTAGAGGAATTATGAAACAATTACGTGTAAAATCTAAGCTATACATCAAGCAGTTATAATTTATAATGTTCTCAACTTCTTCTTCTTTTTCTGATTCTTGCAAACATACAAATAAAACATGACACAAAATGATTATGGATAAAATTGAATTTAAAATTTGAACTAAGTCCGAAAGTTCTTCAATTAAATTAACTAACATCAATGTGCATTTTTAGCTTTTTTGTTAATTATAAAGCATTTAACTAAATGTTTCTATAACTCAATGAAATATTCTAATAAAAAAGAACAGATTAAAAACTTAGGAAGATTAAAAAGATAGTAGATGGAAATTTCATATCGAAACGGGTCCACTTTTCCCCCCTACAACTCAATGAACTTTGGAGGCGAATGATGGTTATCAGCCGTTGTTGGTCTCCTTTTCTATTTTCTTTTTCATGTGCTAGGTTTAATTTTCCTTTTATGTGGGTATAATTTGGACAATATGATCTTTACATTGTATGTGTCGTAATTTTCATATCAGTTTATAATTTGTGTTTTAGTAGTATATGTTTCTCCAATTATGGATTTATGGACAACATTATTTTGCTCTATCTCTGTAATTGCACAATGTGAGTGCCTATATTTGCTTTGTTGTAGTGTTTGTTGTTAATTGGCCATATTATCTAAAGATTTGAGTAAGGATCTCCAATACATTTCCAAATTTGGCGAGCACAATCTTCCATGTCAGAAAGATATCTCGCTTACAAAATTTGCACTAGATTAACATATATTTTTGACATTCGATAATGCTATTTTTCCTAATTTTGAAAATAAAGTGTTGATATAGGATGGTGAATTAAATATAAATGAATCTATCCATTTTTTAAAAAGGATTATAAATTTTCTATATTTCTAATAGACTTTAAATGTACAAATCAAACGTCACTAAATCACCGCTAATATGAACTATTTTTTCATTTATACTATTCTTAAGACAATAAACAAAAGATCCAAAGTGACTAATAATGAGATGACAAATCAAAGCTAACAAATAGTAATATTCATACAGACACGACTCCAAATTGTATTAGTTTGTTGGCATATTTAGGGATTACCAACCCAAGCTTGCCCCTTAATTAGGATAGGTGTTGTCCATGTCTTGTCCCTTTTGGTCACATTGATGAGGTTCAAAATAACAGACGGGCTAACCCTAATTTTGTCTGGCAATAATGACTTATCAAGAGAGAGAAAAAAAAAACAGAGCTTTCTCTCTCTAGAACACTCACATGACCCTAATTTCCCGGGGTCAGTTGGGCCCACCGCGCACCTTCCATTTCCACCATGCCACAGCACCTCCAAGAACTTGCTAAAATCACTGCCCTTTATTATTGCTTTTAGTCACAGTCACATTATCACTCTTAATATCAATGAGTTTGTGGTCAACAGCGCGTTATTTTAAAGCTTAATTCTTATTTTAATTTTTGTAGAATTAAATTAATTAATTAAAAAAAAAGAGAAATTCATGGGCTTTGAATCAGGTAACCGTTTTTTCGTACATCGAGTGTGATTGCATGTGAAAATGAGAGGAATATGCCAGAGGGGGATTTGAAGCCTCCGTCCCCCCCCCCCCCCGGCTTCAATTTCAAGTAATTTCATTTTCAGTGAAAGTTTTGTTGTTCATAATTGATTTATATCTAAGATTCTGATGTTGAACATTGATGCATTTTTCTTTGTTCAGTTGATTTACTTCAGTTCTTGTTGTTGATTTGTTCAGTCTTCCATAGGCTCAATCTGTTCACAGCGATCCCAAATCCTTAAATTTCACCAAGTTTTCAGGTGGGTAACCCTCAACTTGTACTGTTTTTCTGTTGAATTGTCTTGGCATTCATCTGGTTTATCACAATCTGAGATTACCCAGTTGACTCATTGGATGAATCTTTACTGGGGTTTTGATATTTTGTTAGAACAACAGTTGTAATTGCAGCACTTAGTGTCAGTATACTGAGATTCTGCTTTGCGTGTGTTATATGATAAAGTTGGTCAATCTGGGCTTTCCCTATAAATGATGATCTGATTTGGGTTTGAATTTCTAGGGCTAGGAGGCTTTTAGTCTATTCAACGGAAAAGGATGGGGGTTATGTCCAGACGGGTTCTGCCCGTCTGTGGTAGCCTTTGCATTTTCTGTCCCTCATTGCGATCAAGGTCAAGACAACCAGTAAAAAGATACAAGAAGCTCCTTGCAGAAATATTTCCGCGAAATCAGGTAAATTTTTGCCGTTTGCTGTGGCTTTGAACTTCATTATGAGCATGCATTTGATTAACTTTAGCTATTTTTATATATGATATGGTATGCTGATTGAGTGACTTTAGCTTTCAATAAAGTCATGGTTTAATTTGAAAATTTATGACATTTTAAGCAGATATGCTTTTGTGTCTGTTAACTTGTGCTTAATTAGTTTTAGTCTTAGGGAAAATTAAACTAAGCAGTGAAGTAAAGTACTTGCTTTGTATCTACTGACAGTCAAACACTGACCTATGGCTTTTTTTAATGCTATTCTCTATTTAATTTTTTTCTTGGGTGTTTTTGCTTGTTACATTGACATGTCAAAACTTCGATTTCACAGGAAGCTGAGCCAAATGATCGGAAGATTGGGAAGCTGTGTGAATATGCATCAAAGAACCCACTAAGAATTCCGAAGGTAAATTTGTACCTAGATTAAGGATAATCATGTTCCCTGCCTGAGCCCTTTATTGAATTGTGTTGTTGCATCAATTGCTGATGATAAGTTCCGCCATATGCTGATGGATAGTGACCCCTGGGCTTCCATCACGGAAGTACAGGGCCATTACGTATCTTATCTTCCATTTTGACTATGATTTAAATACCATCATGTTTGAACCACGAAATGAGAAGTAACTGAGTATTTCATATGACATATAAGATTCAACTCTCACAAGAAAATGTAGTAGTTACCATTTAGGAAATGTGTGGATGTAGCAGACCATTTTGGGAACATGGAAAGTTATGTTATACTATTTCATGCTTGCAGCCTTTTAATCCTGAAACATAGACTGCTATATGTGGGTGGATACATGAATTTTTGTCCCTGTTATTGGGCCCTTTCCTTTTTCTTTTGAGTTTAAGAGGAGAGGAGACGTAGATGGACAGTGACTAGACCAGCTTCTGAAGCATATGATATATTACAATATATTCCAGCGATTAGAAGAATCTTTGTAAATACCCTGTATTTGAAATTCAGACGCCTTTAGAGGCTATTTGCCTAAGCTGGTGCATCATTGTGTAAAAAAGTTGCACTGATGAAGCAGCTATTCTTAAAAGCATAGGGAAACTAGCAGAAGGGGATTTTGGAGCCTTTTGGCTTCGGTAGAGCCAATCCTGTTCGTAATCTTCAATATGATCTCTTCCTGGCTGCAGATGAGAACGCTTTAAAAGAGGATACTAGTTGAAGGTGATCAAAGTGGAAATCAAGAAATGGAATAGAGAGGTCTTTGGGGATATCAAGATTCGAAAGTACAACCTCATGAATTCTATTAACCAACTTGATATAAAAGAGGAAACTTCTGGGCTTTCTAATGAGGAATTGGAGCAAAGAAAAGCTAGCAGAGATGAGCTAGCGAAAGTCATCCTTATGGATGAGATATCCTGGAGACAAAAGTCGAGGGCATTGTGGCTTAGAGTTGGATATCGGAATACTAGATTTTTTTCCATAGAGTAGCTAATTTCCGCAGGAAATTCAACTCTATGTCTTTTGTGATTGTGGATGGAAACCGTTTTCAGGAGTGTGACGAGAGGAAGTCTTCCATCCATGGGTTCTACAAATCCCTCTTTACTGAGTCTGAAGCTTGGAGGCCACAGGTTGACAACTTGATGACGCCCTCCTTGTCCGTCTCTGCTAGAGAAGGGCTTCAGTTGGAGTTCTCAGAGGAGGAAATTTTTAAAGCTCTTCATGATTGCTGTGGCGATAAATCTCCAGGCCCAAATGGTATGACTATGGCTTTCCTCCAGGCGAATTGGGACACTGTTAGGAGTGATGTTCTAAGGATGTTTTTAGAGTTTTACCACACTGGAAAATTTGTGGCAAGCCTCAATGCTACTTTTATTGGGTTGATTCCTAAGAAAGTCAATGCATAGGATATTAGAGACTACCAACCGATCAGTTTAGTCGGTTGCATTTACAAGCTTCTTTCTAAAGTTTTAGCCCAAAGATTGAGAGGTGTGATAAGGTCTCTTATCTCAGAGAATCAGAATGCCTTTATAGAGGGCCGTCAGATTCTGGATGCCGTTCTCGTTGCAAATGAGCTTATTGATTCTAGAATCAAGTCCGGGATTCCGGGAGTTGTCTGCAAGTTGGACATTGAAAAGGCCTATGACCATGTCAATTGGGAATTTTTGATGTATGTCTTGAGTAGAATAGGATTCGCGGAGAGGTGGATCACTTGGATTCAACTGTGCGTCTCTTCGGCTTCCTTTGCAATACTTGTCAATGATTCTCCTACAGATTTTTTCTCAACTTCTAGAGGCCTTTGCCAAGGGGATCCAATCTCTCCACTTTTGTTTTTGTTGGTCATGAAGGTTTTCACGAGGATGTTGCTCGCAGCCACATCAGCAGGTCTCCTATCTGGGTTTTCAGTGGGCCGAAGGAACGCAACTACCATTAATGTATCCCATCTTCTTTTTGCTGATGATACAATCATTTTTGCGACAACGATTGTGAGCAGATGGTGAACCTGCGTTGTATTCTCATTTGGTTTGAGGCAGTGTCTAGTCTACGAGTCAACTTGGCTAAAAGTTCTATTTTGCCAGTGGGCCAGGTGGAATATTCAATTGCTAGCGGGTGTGTTAGGATGCACCGTGGATTCTTTTCCTACCTACTATCTTGGTCTTCCTCTTGGAGCAAAATACAAAGATAAATCTATCTGGGAGACAGTAGTGGAAAGATTTGAGAAAAAGCTCTCTGGATGGAGAGCTAACTATCTTTCCAAGGGTGGTAGACTCGCTCTTATCCGAAGTGTCCTTTCTAGCATGCCCACTTGCTTCCTATATTTTGTTTCGATACCGGCGTCAGTGGCGGCCAAGTTGGAAGCCATTCAAAGGAAATTTCTTTGGGGCTTCTTCGGTGCTGATTTCAAGTATCATTTAGTGAGATGGGATATTGTTAAGCTTCTCATAGCAGAAGGAGGGTTGGGAGTTAGAGATCTGAAGCTCTTTAATGAGGCTCTGCTTGGTAAGTGGCTATGGAGAGTCATGAATGAGTAGACCAACCTTTGGAAGAGGGTGATTTGTACGAAGTATGGTGGGGAGAGGCTTGGGTGGTTTCCCTCTAGACCAAATGGTCCCTATGGAGTAAGCCTTTGGAGGTTTATTTGTAAAGGATGGGATAGATTTTTTCCTCATCTTTCTTTTGAGGTGGGCGCTGGCTCTGTACGAAGTATGGTGGGGAGAGGCTTGGGTGGTTTCCCTCTAGACCAAATGGTCCCTATGGAGTAAGCCTTTGGAGGTTTATTTGTAAAGGATGGGATAGATTTTTTCCTCATCTTTCTTTTGAGGTGGGCGCTGGCTCTACCATTTTATTTTGGCATGATCGCTGGTGTGATGGTGCTCTTTTGAGGGACCTTTTCCCGTATCTTTATACTCTTGCGGAGAATAAAGAAGCTACTGTGGCTGCTTATTGTGACAATGTGTCGGGATTGTGCATTTGGTCACGTATTTTTATTCGTGAGGCCTTAGTGGATGACGCCTCCCTTATAAGCTTGCTTATTAAGCTGAATGAGATTCTTATCGGGCAATCCTCTCTTGATTCAGTCAAATGGGATCTCAATCCTAAAGGGAGTTTCACGGTGAAGTCTTATTATATGAGGCTTGCCTCTATGCCTTCTGCACCTTTGCATCAAATATGGGGAATGTGTTTTCCATGGAAGATCATTTGGAAATCTCTGGCTCCATTTAGAGTGTCTTTTTTTGTTTGGGAGGCTACCCATGATAGTATTTTGACTTTCGATAATTTGCAAAAGAGGGGTAAGATTTTGGTAAACTGGTGCCCGTTATGCAAGGCTGCAGCAGAATCGGTGAACCACTTATTACTTCATTGCCCTTTTGCAAGAGCTCTTTGGGATCTAGTCTTTAGTTGCTTGGGAGTTTCTTGGGTTTTGTCCAATTCTATTTCAGAACACCTCTATGCACGGGAGGGCTTTTTTGGTAGAAAAGAGGAGAAGAAGATTGCTAGATTATTTCCTCATGCAATTTTTTGGAGCATTTGGCGTGAAAGAAATAGAAGAGTCTTTGAGGATATGGAGATGCCATTTCAATGTTTTAAAGATTATTTCATCAAGGCTCTCTATTTTTGGGACAAAGGGATCTTTTGTTTCTCTTCTCTTGATCTCTTAGATTTTGTGGATTCTGTGCATATGGGATGTGTATTGCCTTTTGTAGGATGCTATCTTTGCATCCAGTCGTTTGTTAATGAAATATATCTATTCTTTTCCTGATCCCCCAAAAAAAAATAAAGAGGATACTTGTGAGAAGGCTTCTTGTCTGTGGACTGAATATGGCTAAAATAGCATTTACGGAATTAATCTTCATTCTAATATTCAATTGGATTCGTTCGGCAATCAGTATACGATGTTGTTTTGGATTTTTCATAGTTGGATGTTACCTTAAGTTATAATTTTCTTATCCCTTTTTCTTTAGAGTCCTTGAAAATTCATCTGGTTGCCATATTATTATTTCTTTCCTTAGGTGGATTCTAAGGTTGATAAGGGGTTAGCATTTGGTTTGGGGGAATATTTGAACAGGGAACGGACCTCTCTTTTTAATCACCTTTCATCTCTTCAGATTCCAGACATGGATCCCTAATAAGTTGTTGTACTGCTTTTTATAAAAGGCTGGAAGCGATCTGCTTCATTTTGAAAAATTGTTGTGTATTACATTCATGCCAATGGATCTATAAATGTACTGACACAATTCATTTCATATTATAAATTTCCTTTGCAGATAACTGAGTTCCTAGAACAGCGATTTTATAAGGATATGCGGAATGATAATATTGGATCAGCAAAGGCTGTTCTGTGTGTATATCGAAAATTGCTATCTTCATGTAAGGAGCAGATGTAAGTTAGAAGTATTTGGGTTTCTTTTTTTTTTTTGGGGGGGGGGGGCACTGATAACTTCTGGCTATATATTCTTAGATGGCTAATATTATTTCCAGACTCTTTTGCTGTCTCCATCCTCCTCTTCCTTCCTTTTGTCCTGTGTGACACAAATGATGGATGTGAGAAGAAACGCTTTCCCCCCTTCCCTTACATGTGTGTGCACTTTTTTTGAGTGGGGAAGGCTTGTGCACGAAGCTTCCCTTTAAATGGCTATTTTACAGCCAGGTTAGCGAAGTACTTTTTTAAGTGACATATGTCTTGTGCCTGGTTCCAATCTTGTTTTGGCCATATAAAACATAATGACAAAAAGTATAACTTCAATCCTATCTGGTGTTCTGTGATGATTCTACTCCATCAAGATCTTGTTCCTTTGTCCAGCTGAAATTGTGAGTATGAAGATGCCAGTGGTCACCCGCGCTAAAGCCATGACTAAGGACTAAGGAGGTTGATGGAGCCAGTAGTTCATGTTTTATTTATTATGCGGACAGCTTTGTGGCACAACATCACCCACTTTGTACTCTGAGAGATCTTATATCTCTTTTGCAGTACAAGTAGATAAGGGCATTCTGCTGGATGAAGAAGTGTCTTCCTTTAAGGGGTGATGGCTGCTATAATAGGACATTCTACATTTAAAGTGTCAAAAGATAGACATGCATTTTTTTACCGGACATGTGACCATCTTTTAGTTTTGTGTTTCCTTAGCTCATTAAACCTACAAGCGTGGATAGTTTCTGCCACCTATTGTGATCCTGCTTCTGGTTTTAGTTATAGCCAAGACATGCTTGTTGTCGGAACTCATCCACAGTCTGATTGTAGAGAGTCTTTTTGCCAACATCTATGATTGAGGTCATTTCTTCCAGAATCTTTTGATCTGTTCTCTTTCAGAGTTTGTACATCTTGTTGAATGTTGATTCTATCAGCTGAATGTCTCAGATAAGAAGCAGTCGCAGCCCTTTCAACAATATTGTGTATCTACCTATTTGTTGAATATTGGAATTATTGCCAGATGTCACATGATTGTAATCTGTGCCATCCGGACTTTTGGTTTGGACGACATAGGTTGCATCACTAGTATATTCCTCTATAAGCATATGAATGAGATGTGAGAAGAAGTGAGTTTGGATGAGTAACATGGCTTTCAGCTTTACTTGAATGATGTTACGAATGATTGAGAGTGTGAATATGTTCTTTGACCAATAAAACAGATAGGAGCAAGCGTCAAGGTTAGGATGGGGGACACAAAGATTCAACTTTTAATTATATGTGACTATTGTGGTCGTCGTGTATTATAGGGAGGTAAAGACTAACTTGTTATTCTTGAACATGGGAGCAAAGCTAGGCTGATATCTTGACCAATGAACATTGATACTGATAGAAGGGGATGTTCATTGTCTTTCTTGCATGGTAACACAGTTAGCACTTGCCTATTAATGCCAATTTCACATGTGTCACCTTTCTAGGTCTTTAGTACGAGACCCATATTTATGTTGGTCTGCGATTTTTTGCAGGCCGCTGTTTGCATGCAGCTTATTAGGAATAATTGGGGCTCTTCTGGAACAAACTTCCAGGGAGGAAATGCAAATACTGGGTTGCAATGCCCTTTTTGACTTTGTAAATATCCAGGTAACAACCTACTTTGTAGTTAATACTGTGATTCGTATCAGTGCATTCATGAAGCATGGTTGTTATAACCACTTCCACTTAATTATTCACTACCTCATAACGTTACAGTTCTTGAATTCTACCAAATGTATCTGTGCACCCATAAACCAGGGAAAACTGAATCTAGACCAGTAGATCTGAGTGTCTTAAAATTTCCCATTGTGTGTGGGGGGAGGCAGATGTGTCATTTCTCTTAGGTCAAATATGATATGCATAATAATTGTCTTCCTGTAATTTCTCTCGATGTAGAGATGTTAACACTCTACTGTATGCTAGGTGGATAGCACATACATTTTCAATATGGAAGGGCTTGTTCCCAAGCTTTGTCAACTAGCTCAAGAACTTGGGGACAATGATAGAGCTCTATGCCTTCGGGCGGCAGGACTGCAAGCACTATCTTCAATGGTACTGTCCTTGGACTTTGTTTTTACATTTGTATGTGTATTTTGTTCAATTGCGTGACATAAATAGAGACATGTCAAGTAGCTTTCCGTCCCCTTGGTTTGGCAAGATTGACTTCAGTCTGTAACACGCAGTGGGCCTGTGTCAACCAGTGTTTGGAATTCTTTGAATAGCATCACGAGAACAAGTGGTACTCTATGAGCTGAAATGATATTGCATCTATACCATTGCTTAGGCAAGATTGGTAACATAATGTGCTCCCCTCTCCCATAAGAAACGAAAAAAAAGGAAAACCATTCAACAATAATGACTAATTTATGATTTTCTTCTACTAGTACAGTCTTAGCATTTGTTCTCAAACTGCCGATTTTGTTGCTGACTGATTTCACTACAATTAGTGGCTGGGCATGTTTGTGTGTAGGTGCGGTTTATGGGTGAGCAGTCCCACATCCCAATGGAATTTGACAAAGTAAGGATGAAGCTGTTATTTGTGTAAACTGAAAAGAATTGACATCCAATTTTCCTATTCAGTTTAATCACAAATTTTTCCCAATACTTGGAATAGATCATATCGGCAACACTGGAAAATTTTGATGATATCCATACTAAACCTGAGAATGGCAAGCTGGATAGGCAAATGTCGGAAAATCCTGACCAATTGGTTCAAGCAGCATTGAACACAGAAGATGCTCCTTCTCTGGCAGACCTTACCAACATCAGAAATCAATTAGAACCACCAGTGTAAGTTCACAGTGTCTTTGTTTCCAACTTATCTTGCAGTGGACTTGTTTTTCAGAAAGTTCAACCTCAGTGGGTGCCTCTTGCAGCGATGCTTCAAAAAGTCCCTCTTATTGGTCCAAGGTTTGCTTGCATAGCATGGCTGGCTTAGCTAAGGAAACTACAACTATTCGTAGAGTGCTTGAACCCTTTTTCCATAACTTTGACTCCGAAGATTCTTGGTCTCTTGAGAGGGGCCTTGCTTGTTCTGTCTTGATGTATATGCAGCTACTGTTGGAAGAATCAGGTCCAGTTTAATGTTTGTTGTGTCATTATAGGTTTATGACGCATATCTGTTGTGGATTTCCTTAATTTCTCCCTCTCTCTTCGACTGAATTGATATATTCAACAGGAGAGAATTCCCATTTGATACTGTCGATCTTGGTGAAGCATTTGTATCACAAAAATGTTGCCAAACAGCCCCTTAAGCAGATCAATATTATTCATGTCATCACCCAACTTGCTCAGTATGCAAAAAGGCAGGCCTCAGTTGCTATAATTGGTGCATTAACCGATCTTCTGAAACATTTACGCAAGTGCATGCAATATTCATCTGAAGGATCTGATGCTGGGGGTGGCGCAGATAAGTTAAATGCAGATCTTCAATCGACAATAGAAACCTGCATCTACCATCTGTCAAATAAGGTTTTTAATATGACATTCCCTGATTCTTCCTCTCAAGTCTCAAATATGCAATGTTTTACTTGGTCTCCGAGATTATGATTACGCTTGGGGAGTCATGGAAGACCACTTAACTTGCTTTAATTAAGCTTGTGTATTATTGGAAACTAGCTATATTTAGAGTTTTCCATCTCAGTAAAGCAACTTTATGCTGACAAATCCCACTCTAAATCTGAAATGTTTGATGGAACTTTCTTCCGCTTTTTGTTTTTTTTTGGGGGGGGGGGGGTGGAGGAGATGGAATCCAATCCTAATGTGTGTGATTAGGAAATGAATCAAGTAATAATGGCCGGCAAATTATTATTGGTAAAAAAAATGATTATTATTGTCAAATTCTTTTCTTGAAGGTTTCCTTTTTATCTCCTGGGATGCTAGTTTTTGTTTACATGATATGGTTTGACAGGTTGGAGATGTGGGCCCTATTCTTGATATGATGGCAGTGCTGCTGGAGAACATTCCTAATAGCAATATTGTTGCAAGAGCAACTGTGTTTTCGATTTATCGAACTGCTCAAATAATATCTTCTCTACCGAATGTGGCGTATCATAGAAAGGTGAAGTATTATGTTTATATTGAATGTTCGTTGCAGTCCGTCTATCGGAACTTTATCTAATACTCTTCTTAATGTCCAGACTTTCCCTGAGGCTTTATTTCACCAACTGCTTCTTGCGATGGGCCACCAAGATCATGAAACTAGGATTGTGGCACATCGTTGTTTGTCCATTATGCTTATGCCCTCGCTGATCTGCCCATGGTCAGAGCGAGAAGATCAGACTTTGCAGGATGGTTTTGGGTTGTCAACAGTTGGCCCGTTGAACGTGAGTGGTGGAAGTTTCTCCATCCCGGAGGAAACTGAAGCAAAAGCAGAGGCCATGATAATGACCGGAGACAGCCCAAGATTGGACAATGAAGTGAAACAATCTCAAGTTAATCGAATGCGTAGTAAATCACGTAGCTTTAAAACTGCTATGACCAATGGAAAGATGGTGAGGAATAGCTATTATGCTATACTTTTTCTTTGTTCCCCCTCGTCTTGTTCAAGTAGGGTTAACTTCATCACCTTTTGTTTTTCCTCTGTTGTTGTGAACTTTTTCAGGAGCTAGCTTCCCTTAGACTTAGTAGTCATCAAGTCAGTCTCTTGCTTTCATCTATCTGGGTTCAGGCAACATTTACAGAAAATACCCCTGAGAATTTTGAGGCTATGGCTCATAGTTACAATATTGCTTTGCTGTTTACTCGGTCCAAGGTGAGGACAACCCCCCCCCCCCCCCCAAAAAAAGAAAAGTACCAATTTTGAATTTTTCGCGCTTGATCATGTAACTAGCCATGTATGTTTGTTACATTGCATGCTTATCCTCTATGATATAGTTTGTAGTCTTTTATGTTACGAAAGCTCACTGGTCGGCTAGAGGAATATATCTGATCTGGTCAGAGATGTTTCTCAATGGGTGCTTGCCACTTTCTACTGGCGGATTTTCTTCGTGTTAGTTGAACATCCAGTGCAGTGCATTTAGCTACTGAGTGAATCACTCTTGCCTACCTTTGTTCCTTTGGCAACCCCTAACCAACGATGTTGCCACCAATCGTATAATCTCTTCTGGCAGTAACGGCTATTTGCTCACTGTCAACCAATTGTTCTGTCTTGAACAGAAGTTAATTGGGACATTTCTGCAATCTGCTTTAACATCTGCATTTTTCAATGAAATCACATGGACTTAGCTAATAATCGAAACTGTAAATTTGGAAAAGGAAAAATGTTGTACATGACATAATGAAAGTACGAATTCTTACTCTCTGATTGCAAATTGGCATTTCGTTAGATTTTGTAGTTGAAGTGGAGATGATACTTTCTTTGCTGTCATTTTAACCTGAAAACTTTTGACTTTGCAGACATCCAGTCATGTGGCTCTGGTCAGGTGCTTCCAGCTAGCACTTTCTCTGAGGAGCATCTCCTTGGATCAAGAAGGTGCTTTCCATCTCTTAACCATCCTTTGTTTTGTCTCCTTCTCCGGTACAGAAATTTACTTTGCTTTGAAGGTCAAAAATGGTCAGAATCACATAGTTAAGCACCTCTCCCATGTAGCATGTGAGCTCTAATGCGATAGATATGATCACTTTGGGCCAAAAGCTAGTATTTTGAGCAGATAGGTTTGTCTAATCTGAATGAGAGAACTAGCTAGTTGTGATGGTTGTCAGCACAGACACCACGGAGGGTTCTAATTCTTCTCAATTTCACTTGGGACATCGCTGTACATTTTAAATGTCATTCTCCTTTCTCCTTGAAGACCTATGAATTAATGTAACTGCTTATATTGTACATGTCTGATTGTTCAAGGAGGCCTGCCACCGTCTAGGAGGAGATCTCTTTTCACATTGGCATCTTGCATGCTGATTTTTTCAGCCAGAGCAGGCAATCTTCCGGAGCTGGTCCCTATAGTTAAATCATCTTTAACAGATGGAACTGTAATAAGTTGACTCAATAATCATTCTTTCAAAACTCTTGGTCATTTCATCAAACTTTAACAATCTTTAAATGTTTCAAATAATGAACTTATGGAAAATGATTATGCTGGCAGGTTGATCCCTATCTTGAGTTGGTCGACGATGTCAGACTTCAGGCAGTTGTGAATCCCATGGGTAAAGGTAAATACGGATGTGAGGAAGATGATTTTGCTGCATTGAGGTCTCTCGCAGCTATAGGATTGGATGAGCAGCAATTGAAAGAAACTGTTATAGCTCTTCTGATGTCTAAATTTGAGATATTGCCAGAGGTAAATACCTAATGGCTAATCCTTTGCGCTTCTACATCAATTGTGGATCGTTCTTCCGAATCATTCTTTTCATGAGATAAACTATAACTGTTGCTCATTTTATTAGCCTTCATGCTGTACAGAAGAATGGCAAGTAAGAGCTTATCATCCTGATGCTCAAAATATTCATTCATGTTTCTAAGAAGGTCACAGCTTTTAAAATGTGTCTTATTATCCTGAACAGATGACAGTATTTAAGATTAGAGCAATACAAATTAAGGTAGCTTGAACCTGGTCACATAAAGCCTGCAGAAGACATTCCTATGGTCTGGCAAAGAGGCTGATGTATCGACGTATAGGCTCAACATGCCTAGGAGGTGTATTGAAAAAAATCAGAAGCTCTAGATCGTTTGGGTGTTCTTCGGGGAAGGGGGGGGGATTCTGTTGCACAAGGTAGTCCATGGATAGAGATCTCTTAAAAGGGCACATTGAATATTGTTTACGGTTTAAGAAATGCGGTTCGGCTGAATTTTGTGGTAAGGGAGTTGACTAGTTAGTAATGGATTTAGCAAGGATCACTGTGGAGGGTGCACGTTATTACAATGACTTCAGTTTCCAAATGTTAAATGTACCCTCTTAGTCCATTGGAATGATGCAATTCGATCAACAGTACACTCTAGCTAAATCCCAGCAATGAGGTTATCTTTTATTTTTAGTTAGATAGAACTCCTTGGGTTTCAGTGTCTTATATCATGTAGAGAGGTGTTTATTGAGATTGCGCACTGCAAATCTTAAGAGGAGAGATCAAAAAAAATGTTCAGTGGGAACACCCTGTATTTTACTGACTAGGCATGGCGTTTTATAACCTATTGTTTACTCAAATTGTCTCTCAAATACCCATGTCAGGTATTTGGTTCCTTAACATGGTGTGGACAATTATCCTTTTTAAAAGGTCAACCACGCGGGGTGTTCGGAATATCTCCAATCCAATGCCTAGGACATGAATAAGCGAAACCTAAGTAATGCCGTATATGAGTCATAGGGGGTCAAGGTTCATAAATGCGAAGGTTCTCTTATTCTGTCATACACCCTATGCCAACGGCATCGAATGCCTACGGCATAGGAGTGATGCTTTTCACCCCAAAGCTTTATCTTTGAGGGAATCAGGGTTTTGATAGAATTAAGAAGCTCTCTTACTCTGTCGTACTTGGTTTATTCAGGATGAGTTATCCAGCATGAAGAAGCAGCTTTTACGGGGATTTTCTCCTGATGAGTCTTATCCTATGGGGGCTCAACTTTTCATGGAGACGCCACAGCCATGCTCTCCACTTGCACAGCTGGAACTTCAATCTTTTGATGAAGTAAGATTTCTCATTATTGTGTTCATGCATTCTTGCTTCTATCATCTATGGGCCACACACCAGGATTGTCTATTCTTTCCTGTCATATTTTCCTCTCAGGTGCTTGCTCCTACATCGGTTGATGAAACTTTATCCGATGCTAATGGAAGCCAATCTGGTCGTAAGACGTCAATTTCGTCCGGTTCTCTTGACGTTCTTAGTGTGAACCAGCTTCTTGATTCGGTGAGTTTGGTACTTTGATTTATTTTTTGGTATTGTTGCAGCTGTGGCTGCACGACATTATGTGGGTCAATATCATATCAGAAAGATAATGTCATTGCTTCTGCAGATGGACAAAGGAGCCACCAAACTATTAAAAACAAACCAAATCAATGCCCAACTAGCCAGGGGCATCTTTGGGTTTTTTTTTGGTTTGTTTTTTTGTTTTTGGGGGGGGGGGGAGGATTGAGTTCATGCAGCCTTATCTCTAAAAGTTGTAAGAGGCTGTTTCATTGGATTCCATATTTAGGAACCATAAACTGCCAACCACTCAACAAAAGAAGTAGAGCATTGATTTAGTGAGACATTTGCTTTAGGCCATTTACTTAAGCAGGAAAATTGCTCGTAATTGACTTTTTCAGATGATGAAACATGGAAAGGGAAAAGAGAGAGAGAGAGAGAGAGAGAGAGAGAGAGAGAGAGGGAAATCCTATGTTCTGGCCTTTTTGGCTTGTGTTACAAGCCCTATGTTCTGGCCTTTTTGGCTTGTGTTTTCCTTTCCTTGACCCTTAACTTTGCCATCTACGTGACAAACAGGTGTTGGAAACAGCGCAACAAGTGGCTAGCCTTCCCGTTTCCACAAACCCTATACCTTACGAACAAGTAAAGGGTCAATGTGAGGCTCTTGTGACAGGGAAGCAGCAAAAAATGTCAGCACTCCTCAGCTTCAAGCATCAACAGGAAGCGATGGCAGTTGTTGCTGCTGATGACTGTGAGAATAACAGCACTGCAGTTGTACCCCTGGTAAGATCATGTATTTTCCCTGCCTTGGACTATTCCGCACCCCCCCCCCCCCCCCCCCCCCCCCCCAAAAAAAAAAAAGAAGAGAATGACAAACTGAAAGTAAGGAGGAAGAAAACTTGGTCAGACATCAGTAAGTGTATTAGCGTTGTTGGTACTGCCCGCTTGAACATCTTCCCTTTCAGGTCCGATGAGATCAAAGGTGTGTAGCATTGTATTTGAGTGGAGTTCAGCACTGTCGAATATGAACTATGATCCAAGGTCATGAAATATTTCATAGATGGAAACCATGATTTGTTATGATGCTGAGAGCCTCCATTATTGCTACTGTGTTCCATGCAAAACGTATGGCAGGCATAAAAGCCAACCCAATACCTAGAAACTAGAATTCTACTGACAACAACACATTGCATGTGATGACTGCTATGTAAGCGTCCTTCCCCCCCCCCCCCCCCAAACAATCGATATGTGTAGAGATTCTCTCTGTTAGACCCGAAATTAGAACAAACCCTAGTACCCCTACTACTTCGATACGATGAGGCTTCTTTTACGCGTGACGCAATATGTGATCATTTACCTCATTTTCTCATCTCATTTTATTCGTCAGCAACCGGAGGATTTGGAAGAGAATCCACTTTGGGTGAGCAAAGAGCCAATTCAAGGCCGAGATCCATTATATCCTTGCTCGTTGGAGTATGAGTCTCTCCGATTACCACCAGCAAGCCCCTATGACAAATTTTTGAGGGCAGCACGGTGCTGATTCCAAACAGGATGACCCGCTTTGAGCATTCATTCATGTATGTATTGTACCATAGTTACCATTCATTCTTTACCCCCCCCCCCCCCCCCCAAAAAAAGGCTCTTCCACAAGTGATCATTTTTGTTATATGGTATACGTGGACGTAAAACCCCAGGCAGTCATTACAACACATTTTGGGTTCGTTACAATCCAAGAAAAAAGAGGCATGCATGTACTACAAAGGAGATTGTCTTCTCTTGTATTCCTTTGAGGACAATAAAATAGCCCTTTTGGGATTGGTTTGCACGTATTTTCTTTAAAGAATATTTTTTAAAGGAGAACAATTGATTGTGTACATCTATTGCATTATTCATGTTTTCCAATTTCCACTATTCTAATCCCGACCTTTTCATTTAGAGATATTCATGCAATCGATTTTCTTTTAGATTAATGCAACCGATTATGCTTTTTTTTAATATATGTACGTAAGTAACAAAATATCATTGGACGCTATTTGATGTATGCGTAGCAATAGTTCAGCTCCATGGATTCAAAATGTGCGTGGTCTGCGAACCAAACCACATTTTTGCCATGATATGGAATGCGATTTTCGCATTAGTACGACTTTCCGCTATTGCAACCGGAACGCAATCGTGGTCGAAATCGTATTTTGAATCCTTGTTCATCTCATGCGGTTACAAATGAGTACCATTGATTTTTTTAGGTGTTTTCTTTTATTCCTTTTGTTTTTTGGGGGGGGGGGGGTTGGGTTAGTTCCTGGAAGCAAAATGATGATGCTAATGATGTTGGGAGGGACAAAATCATTTTTTTGTTGAATTTAACTTATCTATTAAACCATCTTTGTGGAATGTTTTGTAAGTAACCTACCTCATTCTCATATCATGAATGTTTGCCATTGATTACAAAACATAAGGAAAACATTTCTTCCTCTATGAGTTATGTGAAACAAATTCATTGCTTATTGCAATTGTTACTAGTATGACTTACAAAAACTGGAGGGAAAAAAACTAATCCATGTCTATCGTTTTATCAAAAAGACTGTAACTAAATATTAGAATCAATTCTAACGCATTGAAAGCATGAAACATATACTGTTATTTTTATTTGTGAAATATTTAGAAGTGGGGAAAAATGAGTTTGACAATGAAATCAATCATCTCCCTTTTTTTTTTTTTTAAAAATTTTTAAGTTAACATCATTGAAGAGATATTAAATTGTACAAATAAGTTTGACAAAGCTTACTAATGAGCTGTAGCTCAAGTAGTATAAGAGACTTTCCATTCTAGAGATTTTAAGTTTAAATTTGAAAGATTTTTTTTTTTCCCCTTAAAAAAGTGTTTCTTTTTCAACGGTTTTTAGGTCTAGTGGGCAAACATCAACTTATTAGGGACAAATTTTTTTTCCCCACTTCGGTGAGGGAGCAAACGGACCAAATTTATCGAATGCAATTTTAAGTTTAAAAAGAAAATACCCTAATATTATTTTGTCCACTTTGGATAAAATCTTATTATTGGTCATTTTTTTTCACATTAGAAAGACATAAAGATAATATAAATGAAATTCATACTCAAATATTTGAAAATAATCTCCACAAATTTTACTAGTTAAACTAACACTCATAGTAATTTAGTTTTTCTTTCTTTTATAGTTAATAACTCCAGAAGTTTTAAAAGATAGAGTACAAAAAGCAAGAAACTAACTAATAAAATAAAACGCATAAATCGACTTTTACTAATTATCAAAGTCAACATTTCATAACATCGTAAAGAGAGATAATTTTTGTATTTTTTTTTACTATAAAGATGTGTTAAGTAACTTAAATTCCATAGAATTTCCGCACTAATTAGAGGTAACATATCAAACAATAGCTTTTAAATTAATGGGAGTTACATCATTTTGCAAAATTTTATAGGAGGGAAAAATCTCCCTTATATATCCTCCTCCCCATTTTCATATGAAAATCAGAGGCCTTTCCTTCCTCCTTGCTTATGCTTTGAGCTTTCACCTTTCAAACCCAAAAACTCCCGTTTTCCTGTTTTCTCTCTCCTCCCCCTCCCCGTCCCCTCTCTGTCTCTCTCTAAACCCCAAACTCAAGAACGACGAAGAACAGTACGAAACCTAAATCTATTCTGTTTCAGTCTAGGGTTTCCCGATTCTCTGCGAAAATCTTCATCAAAATCATCCCCAAAACACATGCATGCCTAATTAATCATCATCCCTAGCTCAAATTTGGGGGAGGAATTATTCAGTAAGGTATGCATCCGAAGCGATCCGGCCATGGAAATGAGAACGGAACTGCTCCTCAGCTTCGTACCAGTGATCGGATTAGGAGGCCGGCATCCAGGTATGGCCATGGCAGAGGTATGTTGTACTACTCTTCCTCTACATTTAGGAAGAAGAAGAAATCGAAGACGAGGACTGCTGCTGCTCAGATTGCCAAGATGTTGAAGCCTGGTGGTCGACCTATTCGTACACCTAATAATAAGTCTATGAGTAATGTATGTGCGTTTCTCTCAGTCTAATTTTCGTCTGTTTTTTGGAATTTTTTTTGAGTTGTTTTGTGTTGCCATTCGAATATTTCCCATTTTGATTTATTGTTTGGGCATTGTTTGTTTGCAATTTTTAGTACTTTGTGGAGTTTTTTGGGATTTTTTTATAAGTTTTTTTTTTTTTAAATGTTGGTTAAGTGGACAACGGTAAATTGGCGGTTGAAACTCTTGACATGCATGCTTAGTGGAAGGATGAGTGATGCAGTCGCTTATTTCTGACCCCAGTAGGGTAGCGACAAGGGTATTTTCATTATTATAGATAAGAAAATGTCAAAATTTTAGGAACATTGGCTAGAAAGACAAGTGGCTAATGATTGTCAGAGGCTGCTATTATGCCAATTCGATGGAAAATTTTGGTGGTCATTCATCGCTTTTTGATGGAGGTTTTTGTACCAGTTGGCTGTTTGGAGAGTAGGCTAATGTGGGTTTATGTTGCTTTCCTTTCTCGCTTGCTGAATTCATGTGTAGTGGATCTCTTTAGTGTGTTTAGTTTCAGATTATCTATGTAATTTTTGGTGCATGGTGAGTGACGAATGTGATTCATAAGCGGAATGAGCTCTTGGTTTTGTTAAGAACATGTTATTACATCTAACTGTAGTCAGCATTATGTTGATTTTCACTTTGGCTATGTCACTTTAACAAGAAGTGTCATCCTTTTCATATTGAAAAAGCTGATGATGAGGGGGAAGTACTGAAGAGGACAAGAAAAGAATAACAGGTAAAGAGTGGGAGAAGCAGGTGACTATTTACTGAGGTTTTCTATGGTTTAAAGAGCAGTGCACTTGTTAAAAAGTGTTCACATAGTTTTGATATTGGGAAGATGAGAAACAGAAGAGAAAGGAAACGGTGGCGAGTGTAGATAACAGGATAAGAAGAGAGTAAGAGGGAAAAGAGTAGGATAAGCAGAACAATCGCTAGGTAGGTGCATTTGCGTTTATACTGAGAGAAACAAGCTGGACAAGAACTTAGCTTCTCAACTTAAAGCGAGGCTGTTAGTATCTTGCCCTTATCAATTCCGACTGTTCTAAGCTTTTGCCCGTTTCAAGCTTGACCTTAAAAGTGCTTCTTTCAAAATAGGGTGTCTGTGTGTGTGAAATCGGGCACCTTATACGAGGACTTGCTCTATGCAGCCTTGGTATTATTAAGAGTTTGAAATGGAGGTTGATAGGGGCACGAAATTCGCCCAAAATGGAGGAAAATGTTGAATCCTTTGTTACAAGGCTTCCTTTACTTTTTAAGGGCATGTTCTTTTCAGGAAGAATGGAGTTGGAAGTGGGAAGGATTTGGAAAGAGTTGGAAGGAACTTGAAGAAGTTAAAAGGAGCAGCAAAAAGCTGAAAGCAGTTATAAATAAATTTGTTAGAAATCTAGAAGGTATGGAATGAATTGGAAAAAGTTGAAAGGAGTTAGAAGAAGCGGAAAGGAGGTGGAACAAGTTGGAAAGGGTTAGAAAGAGTTCGCAGGGAAGAGTTCGAACCAAAAAGAACATTTCCTAAGTTGTTAAGATGTGTATTGTATAGGGGGACCAAATAGGATAGGCAATCCTCCTTGGGAACAAAGGTTGTGCACTTGTGCATGATTGCATTTATTCCTTCTCTATTTATGGAACAATGGGAAATTTAACTCTTCCTATTTTGATGTGGCCAACTTTGTGGATGGTTTGTACTTTGTATGTACACATTCTTTTGTAGGATGCTAGTTTATCATCTGATCATTTGATCATTTTATATTATTATATACTTTTTCCCTTATGAAAAAGGCACATCATCGTAATCCAGTGAAAAAGCACAGAAGCATGAAGTTATGAAGATACAAGTTCTAACGAAAACCATATCAGATTCCATGTACTGACCTATCTCACTTCCACACCCTCCTAAAAGGAAAGAAAATGAAGAAGTGTGGGTTCAAACAATAGATTGGGGGGGGGGGAAATCCTCCCTGAAATACTAAGACGAGCATTACTGTCCATATTTGTTATTTTCTGAATCTACTTTTCTCGTTGCCTGAATTCAATATATTTCTTGGACCTCTCTTTTTTCTTTTTTGTCAGTTATATGACGTCTAAAAGCAATCAAGATCAAATTCGATCAAATATGGAGCTAAAATGTCACATACTTGCTGATAGTTGTTTTGAATAATGAAATCTTTCCAAAAAGATAAAGAGTACCTATCAAAATTGAGAGAAGAATAAGGTCTCACTATTAGAACTGTATTCTAAACAACAAATTTGGGCTTACATTGCTTGCTTTAATGGACGGCTTGATTCTCAAGACTAGGGTTTGGGAGAAGGGATGGAAAGGGGCAACTATTGGTGGACTGACATCCATGTTTTTCTATAGCTATACGTCTAAATCCTCAATGTGGCCTATTATTGAGATTTTTGCTGCTTTTTAGCCTAAGTGGAGGACCTAGAGGTGGCCAACTACCATTTTTATGCATAAGAACCCATATCAGATACAATTGTCTTGAGACAAGATAAGGCTTAAAGTGTAACTATTTACATTATAACAGTTTCTACCTATGCGGAGTTGCCTAAAGTTTCAATATGAAGAGCAATGTATGATTGATGTGTTCAATCATCCCGCTGTATGACTGTATATGGTGTCTGATAACCTGCAATACATGTATAGATGCTTAGTTGCTCAAGTGACATGGTTTTAGAATGTCCTTGACAGATGGAGTAAGGCTTAGTGAACTCCCTGAAGAGTTCCTGAGGGCTGGAGTGGGGTCTGCACAAGATTGAGCGTCATTACAATTATGGGCTTTTGATACTTGATTTGTGTAAAGATTGACGCCTCTGTTGGCGTTGTTGGGATGCAAGATTATTCTTGATTCGCTGGATGAAGACAGAATTATTAGTTTGACTGTTATTTGAAAGACTATGAACTCTGTTCTTGCTATGTTAAAGACTACAAACTGTTAGCAGGCATGTTTTACACTCTATAGAGTGATAAAACCACTTAAGCTTTGAACTTGCGAGCAATTCTGTTCGCTTAATGCTGTTTCTGGTAACCAAATATAGCAACTTGGTTCATGACCTCGAAGGGGATTGTTTATGCTGGCGTACTGACCATCAAGCGCTCTAGCATACTTTTCATTGTCTCATTGGTTTGGTTACATCTGTATAATATGAATGTTTTCTGTTTCAGCATGCTTGTTGTCATTGTTTTCCTGACTGCTCTTTGTTTTTCAGTTGGATGTGAGCAACCTTCGACGTTCTACCAGAAAGAGGAGAGTATCTGTTAATCTAGGCGATTATACAGATAGTTCTGGAACGGATGAGGATTTAATGGTAAGGTTTATAGCTTGCTTATGAGGCCAGTTTTTTTCTTAATTTTTTTTATTTGGGGTTTTCGCCGCGTACATTCAAAGTTTCACGATTTATCTTGGTGGACTAAGATTGCATGGTCTTCTTTTTCTTTCCTTTTCTTTGTATTATACTGCAGAAACCAAGAAGATATTATACCAGAAGTCGGATTGATAACAGTGCTAACCGAGATGAATTATTATCGGCTAAACGTAGAAAAGTTATTGAGACTAATTCTACTCCAAGGCGTGAAGGGCTGCGTCCCCGTCGTTCCAAAACAGATGGAAGACGTGCATCTCTTGCATTTGACGATGAAGGCACCTCAGAAGAAAAAGATGACCAGGATGAATTAGAAAATGGAAATGATGGTGACCAGAATGATGATGAAGGTGAAGGTGATGATGAAGGTGAAGCTGAGGGGGATGGAGAGGGTGAAGAGGAGGGAGAGGGTGAGGATGAGGATGAAAGAGAGGAAGATGGTGATGATGAAGAGGGTGAGGAAGGGCAAGATGGGCGGAGGCGTTATGATCTTCGTAACCGTGCAGATGTCCGTAGGCTTTCTGTAGAGGAAGGTAAGCAAAGGCCAAGATCTCCGCGGAGAATTCTACATCATGGGATGGGTACCAAGGTCAACAGGGATGTTAGGAAGGGTGGGACAAGGGTCCATAAACGTCATCGTTTTGCAAGGATGGAAGATTCTGATGACTCCCTTCTTGTGGATGAATTGGACCAAGGCCCAGCCATTCCTTGGGCTCGAAGTGGGAGCAGATCTGGGCCACCTTGGCTTTTCGGTGGATTGGACATGCATGGTGCTACAACATGGGGACTAAATGTTGCTGCATCAGGTTGGGGTCACCAGACTGATTCTTATACTGCTCTGACATCTGGAATCCAGACTGCTGGTCCGAGTTCCAAGGGTGGAGCAGATATTCAACCTGTGCAGGTTGATGATAGTGTGAGTTTTGATGATATAGGTGGACTTTCGGAATACATTGATGCTTTAAAAGAAATGGTGTTCTTTCCATTGCTATATCCAGATTTCTTTGCAAGCTATAATATAACCCCACCAAGAGGGGTCCTGTTGTGTGGACCACCGGGCACTGGGAAAACACTAATTGCACGGGCATTAGCTTGTGCTGCTTCAAAAGCTGGCCAGAAAGTGAGCTTTTACATGCGTAAGGGAGCTGATGTCCTCAGCAAATGGGTTGGGGAGGCTGAACGGCAGTTGAAGCTACTTTTCGAAGAAGCCCAAAGAAATCAGCCATCCATCATTTTCTTTGATGAAATAGATGGACTTGCTCCAGTGAGATCAAGCAAACAAGAACAAATACACAATTCTATAGTCTCAACATTGCTTGCATTGATGGATGGGCTCGATTCTCGTGGGCAAGTTGTCTTGATTGGAGCTACAAACAGAATTGACGCTATTGATGGGGCTTTGCGTCGACCTGGTCGTTTTGATCGTGAATTTAACTTCCCTTTGCCTGGCTGTGAGGCACGAGCTGAAATCATTGATATCCACACTCGCAAATGGAAGAATCCTCCATCCAAGGAATTAAGGATGGAACTTGCAACTAGTTGCGTGGGATATTGTGGTGCTGATTTGAAAGCTCTGTGCACTGAAGCTGCCATTCGTGCCTTCCGTGAAAAGTACCCTCAGGTCTACACCAGTGATGATAAATTCCTGATAGATGTCGATTCAGTTAGGGTAGAAAAATATCACTTTTTTGATGCCATGTCAACAATAACTCCTGCTGCTCACAGAGGCTCCGTTGTTCATTCCAGACCCTTGTCACCTGTTGTTGCACCATGCTTACAAAGACACTTCCAAAAAACCATGGCATATATATCGGATATTTTCCCTGCTTCTGCTGTGTCATCTGAGTTAACAAAATTATCAATGCTTTCCTATGGTTCTGCAATTCCGCTGGTTTATAGACCTCGGATTCTGCTATGTGGCAGTGAAGGTGTTGGGCTGGTAATTCTCTTTAACATTTGAGTGGCTTCATCTACGATAATATATGAATGAATAACTGAATTATACTCACTTCTTTAGTTCTGCAGGATCATCTGGGGCCTGCTATTTTACATGAGCTGGAAAAGTTTCCTGTCCATGCTCTTGGGCTTCCATCACTGCTTTCAGATCCAAGTGCAAAGATGCCTGAGGAGGCTTTGGTACATATTTTTGGTGAAGCGCGGAGGACAACACCATCTATACTTTATTTACCCAATTTGGATCTTTGGTGGGACAATGTAAGCTCGAACTTCGTAGATCTCGCTTCTGTGCTAGATTTAGCAGTGAAGAGATTCTGTTTGGGTTTTTTTCCCCTTTTTTTCCTCTGCAGTTTCTTGATATAGTTAATATTTTCAGGCGCATGAACAACTCAGAGCTGTTCTAGTTACCCTACTGGAAGAATTGCCATCTGAGCTCCCTATATTGTTGCTTGCAACATCCTCTGGTCTGCCTGCTGAGATGGATGGACGGTATCAAATATTTACTGAACGGTGCATGTATGTTTATTATCCCTGTTTATTTGTTCATTTATTCTACTTTGGTTTTGTTGTTGGTGTAGGCTTCAATATGTTCATAAGCTCAAATGCTTGTATTTTCTTTGAGGTTAAACAACTTAAAGGCTTTCTGCTTTAATTTATCTCAGGTTTAGATGCTCCTACCATTCTATTAGCTGCTGTACTTTTGTGTTCAGCTGTTTGTCGGTAGTTTCCAAATTTTGTGATTGATCATTTCTGGTTTTCCAGTTAAAGATTGGGTGTGATACAGTTCAGTTTCAGGACTTATTCATTGGCACCTTTTGATAAATTACATGAATTTGACTTGCTCCTACGATTTGTAATCTGTTCAATTAGGCTTTGTGGGTCTTTTGGCATCG
>JAKOGI010000072.1:1000000-1035000 GCA_029747015.1 Carnegiea gigantea
CAGTTCTAATAGTGTGCATTTTTCTGAATGAGAACTGCCTCAGAATTGTCTCTTTAGAAGGTCTTTGTCATAGGTTCCCCCCCCCCCCCCCCCCCCCCCCCAAAAAAAAAAAAAATCCATAAAGGGTGGTATTGACTCCTTACTTTCATCAAAAGTGCACCAAGGGAGACTGTCTTATTATGCTTTCCTAAATTGAAGTCCAAAGCCATTAATAGTAATTATTGCTTTATTAACTCTATGACAATATGGAATAGGTCTGCTGTTACTGGTGTAGAGATTTCTGAGCTGCAGTCTCTTCTTTTAACGATGTTTGAATTTCATCTGCTCCGATGCCAACAACATATAATTATAATTTGTTATGCTTATCAGGCTTATAATGGAGATGATTATAATGGAGCTCGCATTGTAAGCAGAGCACACGAGCTTCGGGATGCAGTATGTGCCATTGATCTCTCTCTCTCTCTCTCTCTCCCCCCCTGTCTCCCCCCATCTCTCTCTCTCTCTCTCTCTCTCTCACACACACACACACACACACACACACACTCAGCGACTCTCTCTCTTGCACTGTGTTCTTCCCCTTCTGCTTCTTCCTTACCTTCTATGTATATCTTTTCCCTCTGTGCTTATTGATTAGTTCTCAATTGCATTTCATTGTTTATGCTCTTCAGGTGCATGGGATGCTTTCTCAGATGGATCCTGCACTTGTAGCATTCTGTGATAAGATTGCTGCCCAAGGAGGCCCCAGCCAGATGCCTGCTGATTATGTCGGCTCTGCGCTTCATCAAACTCCTGTTGTTCAGCCGATATCTCTCACTAGGGCTAGTGCCAGGCTTCGTAATGTTCAGCCAGATGTCAACGTGGATCAGAGTTATGAAGCATTAAAAAGACCAAAGAAGAATGTTGATGCTGCCCCTACAGGTAAAATTGCCTCTTATTTTTAGGCTTCAACTGTAATTAACGATATGATCTATTTGAAGAGTTTAATACCAGTAACAATTGGTACTTGGTGTACATGGGCACTACTTAACAAAGAAATGTTGCTGCAAGCTAATGTCCGAAACCCTTTCGGACGTAAATATCTTGATGTTATGTCAACAAATTATTTCTGTCATAGTGTACTAGTTACTGTCTGAATTGCCAAATTTACTTGCTAGGCAATTAAATCACTGTGCATATCTGATATTTCGTTTTATGTTGCCTGTATTTGTACACATTTGAGGTGAGGCTCATATTCGGATGAATTCTGCTGTGCTTTTGTGCTTGTGTGGTGACTAGTCGTCTATGACATACCTTTTGAAGCTAGAAAATTAATGTTGTATGTTCTGTGACTTATGATGCATCTCGTAGTAGATATGATCTTTCCTGTTGACGAAAGTCATGGTGTACAGTCAACTCCTTGTTGTAGAACAAATGAACAATTAATCAGCTGGATTGTTTTGCTATGGCAAGATGTGCCTTGTTGTACATTTGCACAAAAGATGTGTGTCAAATGAAGAACCCCCCCTCCCCCCAAAAAAAAATCCCATTCATCTCCAAATTCTTATCTGAGTCATGACCAGGCCTGACCGTTACTGTGTAGCCCTACCTAAGTTACAAGTCTTCTTTTTGTTTTTGTTTCCTTTTCTTTTTGCTCTTCCCCTTTTTTTTGGGGGGGGGGGGGGTTGCAGTGCATGTGGAAGGGTTCAAATGTAAGCACCTTTAGCTCTTAGATTTTAGATGAACCATAGATTTGAAAGGCATATCTACCCACTATGCAAATCACAATGCCCAAGTGAAAGGGTCATTTAGTGATTCATTTTGCTCTAGTCCATCAGAATCCATAACAAAAGAGAATTTGCAATGATGGGTTCTTAGATGTGCTGAAAGTGGATAAAAAAAATCGTATTACACTTTACTATTTTTCTGCTCCCCTTGACTGAAAAATATTCGCTGAACTTTGTTCTTCATTTGGTGACTGTCAGCTCCAACAACTGAAGACAACTCTAGACATCAAGAATCTGCGCCTCCATCATCAACCGAAGAACTAAACCCCTATGCTAACTCTACAAGGGAGGAGGTACCTGAGAATATGTCTGCAAATTGTAAAGAACGCGATGCCCGAGCAGAAGCTCAGGAACATGCAAGGAGAAGCAGTCCAAAGGATGACACTACCATGGCAGATGCCGATGCATCTAGCAGCAGCCAAGTAGAAGAAATTAAGCAGCAATTTTTGGTACACACAGAAGGGTATGGAATTCCACAACTTGAAAGGCTGTATACGCGTATTATGAAAGGTGTGTTTGAGACGAAAAATGTTGGAGGTTTGGATAACCCCAAGTCCTCTGTTCTCCAATTTTTGTCGAACTTCTCTCAGGACAAGTCCAACTTCTGATCTGATCTGAAACCAATTTTTTCATCCCTTGATTGGGTTCTCCATTGCTAGTTGATCCAGGTAGGTCATGTTAAAAGTCAGGATCTTTTTCATGCGGACTTTTTTCAATGAAAAATATGAGTTCCAGCCTGCAGGCTTTTAGGGTTTTAGCCTTTTTTTTTCCCCCTTCTTCATTCGTTTTCTTTTTTTTATTATTATTAAAAGAAATTATGTCCCTCACCGTCACTTCGCTTAGAAATGTGATCAGCTGATTAATTTGAAGGTATGTGAGCTGATCAATAACCATGTCAGTCTTGTCAATATTTACATTCTATAGTTTCTGAAAACTAGTAATGAAATTGTGTTAACATATATGTGCCAGATTGTTGGGGGCTCCCATGTTCTTACCCCTTCTCGCCTTTTTTCCCTGATGAATCAATGACGATCCGGGATGCATTCCACTGCGTTCTGGCTCTGCTACATTGGATTTTTGTAATTTAAGCAGAGCTGCGACTCCCTTTTTAAAGTCTTGGATCTGTGAAATGTACATACAGTCAACAAGGTGAGCGAAGAGAACTAGAGAACAAACTTATTGTACTTTGTCTCTCCTTTCGTCCATAAAGGGTTGTCTTGGTAGATCCAAACTTGTTGCAGGATCGCCCGAAATCCTAGCCAATCCATTGATTGATTTGCTTCATGAAAGCAATTTGTAATGTATCGAAACAAATAACCGATGGAGTTAGAATTGCATAAGCTAACGGCATCTTGCTTAGATGGTAACAGCATCTTTTTTCGAAGTATGGGATGCAAATGCAAGACCTTTGCTTGGGATACACTCCCAATTGATGCAATGCAACCCAACCTTCGAATCGGATCAATGCCAGTGGCTCGGCCAGGCCCACCCTTCCCCATATCCCATTGGCCTACTCTACATAGAGTACACAAATTGCAGTATTGGACTATCATATAATTCGTCACTTCGACTGAACTTATCAAATTTTGGAAAAGCAAATGGTCAATATAACATGATTTATTGCTTATTAGTATGTTTCCTCTCTACATTTCTTAACTAAAGGATCACTTCTTTGTTTTAAAAAAAAAGCTGGTAGAGATATATTGGGAATATTTTTTAATACATCTAAAAAAAGAAATTTGATAGCTTATAGGTGGATGGATTAAAAGGAACAAGAAAGAGAAAGTAACATGACTTTAAATGTATTTATACAACTTACATTCTATGATTTTTTTTTTTCGGTGGCAAATTTTATACACATTTAAACCTCTGGCGCAATGAACGTTTGTCTAGTTTGTAAAAATGAAACGTCCATCATTGGTATCCTTAAAGAGCTTGTGTATTGTAGAAGGAACTTCAGGTCCCCCCCAACCCCCTTTTAATCAAAGAAAATTCAAAAAAAAAGTAATGAAAAAGAAACCGGTGAAAAGAAAATACTTATCTTATATGCATTTTCACAAACTTATAGTTAATGTTGATTAGTTAATTAGCAAAATCTTTGAAAGTCGTAACTACAAATTTGTGTTCAAATTCAGCCTACTCACACTATTATACTTCTGTTTACACTATCCAATCAAAAAACCGATGAGATCTTAGCAAAGTGACTAAGATTGAAATCATAAGGACATTAGATCTCAGGTCCCCTTCCCCATGCCCCCATTGTACCTTTGTGACTCATTTGAACTGGAAAAAAAAAAAAAAAAAAACCTATCCAACCAAAAAAAGACCCACGTAAGTACACAACCCAACCTATTTCCACAATTGGTCCCCCCCCCCCCCCCCAAAAAAAAAAGGAATAAAGAAACTCAAAACGTTGAGAAATTTCGATCTGGCGAAAGCAACAAAGGTATATGATATTAATATATCCACCTGCAAAGTCCCCAATTCAGGTCTCCGGCGACGGAAAAATGCCCCCGTCGGAGATTTTCCGATGGATGTTACTCCAGCTTTTATTCATTCGATTGCCATCGAAAGCACTAGCAATCAGGTCAGAATTTCAAATTTGAACCGTTCATCTCTTAATCGCTGTTTGCGTACCTCTGATCACTCTCATTAATTTTTGTTCTTTTATGAAATTTCGTTGTGGGTTATGGAGATTTTCGAGCTATAGTTGATGGGCATTGTGAATTTAGGTGTTTAAAGTGCTGAAAATTGAGGTTTCTGGATGTCTAGGTTTGGATGATTTGTCAGTTAGGCGATGTGGTATTTTTTTCATCTTATATTCATTGGCTTAGGCTTGTATGTGTTTTATACAGTGGATGGGCATTGTGAAAGTAGTTTTCTATACGTGACTACATGCACTCTGTACAAGGGCAAGGATTGATAGTTTTGTCTGGGAAAACTTTCTGCATACTGTTTTCTGGCTAATTAGGTTTGGCTGGTTGATGAATTTACATGTTTGATATTGTTTTAATCTTATATTCATTGGTTCAGGCTTATGTCTGTTTTATATAGTGGATGGGCATTGTGGATTTGCTTTATATATGGATACATGCATTCTGTACGAGGACAAGGGTTGAGAAGTTTTGTCTGGAGAAAGTTTTCTGGATACAGCTTCCTTGGGGTTTTGGGGGGGGGGAGGGGTATAGTTATTGATGTGGGCACTTAGAATTTGTGTGGTCTTGATGGCATCTGAGTCTATGGTAGGTGACTTCTGAGGGATTACTTAGAGGATTACTTAGAGCATTTGGGGAAACCAACCTGTTGGGTTCGCAGTTCTCAAGGCGATTGGTTTAGCTGGAGGAATTTTAGTATTGTGAAATAAAAATTCTTTCCAACTGATTTCCTTATATTGTGGTGAATTTTCGATCACGTGCTTTTTGCAATTGGTTGATGGCAGCACCTCGTGGACTATTACTGGTGTTTATGGTCCGCATGTTAGAGTTGACAAACTGAGGATGTGGGACGAACTGCAATGTATTCGAGATGGTTGGTCTGGCCCTTAGTGCATGGGGGGATTTTAATGAAATTTTGCATTCTCAAGAAAGGAGTACAGGCGTTTGCCCTTCTAATGCAATGGTGGAGTTTTAGGATTTCATCAATTATTCAGCCTTGATGGATCTTCCCTTGAGGGGGGGGGGGGGGACTTTACTTGGTCTAGGAGGGGAGATGAATCGATATGTTCACAGTTGGACCGTTTTCTTATGTCGGCAGACTGGGAGGAGCTTTTTCTAGACATGTTTCAACAGAGGCTGCCCAGGTCTATTTCGGGTCACTTTCTTATTTGTCTTGAGACGACAAGGCTAGAAAGGGTTAGGACTCCTTTCAAGTTTGAGAATATCTGGTTGGAATTTGGGGGATTCTCGAATCTTATCAAAGAGTGGTGGGGGGAGGCTCAAGCTGACTGTTTTGCTAGTTATGTTGTTGCAAAAAAGCTTAAATTTGTCAAAGAGAAACTTAAGAAGTGGAATAGGGATGTGTTTAGAGACATCAAGACTCAAAAGTATAATCTTTTGGGAATTATAAATTGTGAAAAAGATACTTCTAGCCTTACTAGCGTTGAAATTCAAGTAAAGAAGGGATGCAAAAGAGGATTGGGCTAAAATTATTTTGATGAAGGAAATCTCTTGGAGACAAAAGTCGAGGGCTTTACGGCTTAAGGCAGGCGATCGTAACACCAAATTCTTCCATAGAGTAGCTAATATGCATAGGAAGATTAACTCTATGTCTTTTGTGGTGGTGGATGGGGTTCAATATGATGCTCTCCCAGATATGAAGTATGCAATCTACAACTTCTATGAATCTCTTTTTTCCGAGTCAAAACCATGGAGACCTAAAGTTGATAGTTTGCCTTTACCCTTGTTACGAGACTCTAATAAGGCGTTTATTGGATGCCTTTCAGTGAAGAAGAAATTACTAAAGTCCTTCTAGATTGCTGTGGGGATAAGGCTCTCGGACCTGACGGTATAACTATAGCATTCCTTCAAGGCAATTGGGACATTGTCGGTGGAGATGTAATGAGAATGTTTGCCGAGTTTTTTTCTTCAGGAAGATTTGTGGCCAGCCTTAATGCCACTTTTACTGGTCTTATTTCTAAGAAAGCAAATGCTGAAAATATTAGAGACTTTCGACTAATTAGCTTGGTTGGTTGCATTTATAAGTTGCTTTCCAAGGTTTTAGCCCGAAGGTTAAGAAGCATCATTGGGAATCTTATTTCAAAGAACCAAAATGCCTTTGTTGGAGGTCGTCAGATCATTGATGCGGTGCTTATAGCAAATGAGCTTATTGATTCTAGGGTCAAGTCGGGAAAGTCGGGAGTCGTTTGTAAGTTGGACATTGAGAAAGCATACAATCATGTGAAATGGGATTTTTTGTTGCATGTCATGAAGAGAATGGACTTTGGGGAAAAGTGGATTGGATGGATACGCCATTGCATATCCTCTACATCCTTTGCAGTTCTTGTCAGTGGTTCTCCAACAGAGTTCTTTTCGGCTTCTAGAGGTCTTCGTCAGGGAAACCCTTTATCCCCCCTTTTGTTTCTGATCATGGAAGTATTTACAAGGATGATTGATTCGACATCTAGTGCAGGGCTTATATCTAGGTTTAAAATGGCCCACTCGAGTACGACAACTATGAGTGTCTCTCATCTTCTTTATGCAGATGACACTATTGTTTTTTGTGAAAATGATTGTGAGTAGATGGTGAACCTTTGTTGTGTGCTTACTTCGTTTCAGACGGTTTCGAGTCTTTGTGTTACTTGGCAAAAAGCTCTATCCTACCTATTGGATATATGGACAATATTCAACTGCTTACAGGTGTTTGAGTTTGCAATGTTGATGTCTTTCCGATTACTTACTTAGGTCTCCCTCTCGGTGTTAAATTTAAGAAAAAAGTCATTTGGGACCTAATTATCGAGAAATTTGAGAAAAAATTTTTTGGATGGAAGTCTATGTACCTTTCAAAAGGGGGGAGACTAACTCTCATCAAGAGTGTTCTCTCAAGTATCCCGACTTACTTTCTCTCTCTTTCTCCCTCATCTTCTTCCGTGACCAATAAATTAGAAGCAATCGGGAAAAATTTCCTCTGGTGTTCTTTTGGGAGTGACTTCAAGTTTCATTTTGTGAGATGGAACATTGTGAAGCAACTGTTGTATTTAGGAGGGTTAGGTATAAGGGACTTGCGTCTCTTCAACGAGGCCCTTCTTGGTAAGTGGCTATGGAGATTTATGAATGAAAATGACGATTTGGGGAGGAAGGCACAAACAACAACAACAACAACTCCCAGTGTGGGTCCCGCTTTCGCGGGGTCTGGGGAGATCCAGCTATAGGCAACCTTAGGAAGGTAGTTACCATCAAATATGAGGACGATGGATTCGGATGGTTTCCCTCTATTGCGAAGGGCTCTTATGGCCTTATGGATATAGTCTTTGGAGATATATCTCCAAAGGTTGGGGAGATTCTTTCCACACTGATCTGGTGAGGTAGGAAATGGTTCTTCAATCTTTTTTTGGCATGATCGCTGGTGCGGCGAGATTCCTTTGAAAGATCTGCTCCCTAGCCTTTATATTTTGACGTTGGACAAAAATGCCTCGGTTGCTAATTATCGGAAGCGGGTTTATGGGAACAATATTCGGGCACCTGTTATTGTTCGAGATGGATTCGTTGATGATGATTCCTTGGTAAGCTTTTTCAATAAGCTTAATGAGGCCAAAGTAGGAGAATCTTCAATGGATAGGGTGAGGTGAGATCTAACCACTTAGGGGTGCTTCACTGTTAGATCTTTTTATTTGAAGCCTCTTGATGGGAAGTTTTCACCACAGGAGGTTCATTCTGAAAAAGGTTTCCCTTGCAAGCTCATATGGAAGTCTTTAGTCCCCTTAAAGGTTTCTTTCTTTGTATGGGAAGCTACAAATGAAAACATACTAACGTGTGACAACTTACAAAAAAGGGGGGAAATTTTGGTGAATAGATGCTTCATGGGTAAAAGGGACTTTGAATCTACGGATCACTTATTGCTCCATTATCAGTTTGCGAGCATACTTTGGAATTTAGCTTTCAGTTGCTTGGGCATTTCTTGGGTTGCTCCTGATTCTATTAGGAGTCATCTTTTGGCTTGGGAGGATTCCTTTGGTAGGAAAGTTAAGAAGAAGAAGGAGGAAGCAATGGTCCTACCTCATGTCATCTTTTGGAGTATTTGGAGAGAGAGAGACAGAAAAGTTTCTGAAAGTATGAAAACCCCTCTTCAACGTTTGAAAGAGAATTTCATCAGGATTCTCTATTTTTGAAAGAATGGGAAGTTCAGCTCTTCTTCTATTGATCTAGCTGATTGTGTGGATGGTTTATACTTAGGTTGTATATAGCCTTTTGTATGATGGTCACTGTGCAGCTGAGCTTCTGATCTTTCTATATTAATATGTTACCTTTTCCTTATCAAAAAAAAAGAAAAAAAATGCCTTCACATAATGAATGCTGACATATTGTACTTAGAGAAGTGCAAGCATAGAAATGACTAAAGTTTCGATGCATCAACTAGTTTGTTGGTCCTGTCCATGGTTACAATGGGCACCTCTTTGATTCTGCAAGCAGGAATATCAAGTGCTGGTTGGCCACTTACATATATGTAACCTAATTTAGTCTTTGAATTGCTCGATTATTGTTGTCATGATACTGAGGGTAACTGCCATTCCTAATTGTGTCGGTTGTGATCACATGCATGCCTGTAAACATACCATTCATTGGATAAGGAATTTTGTTATTATACATTTCCGGCCAAAGAGTTGTTTTCTTAGCTTTAAGAATAATGTATTGATGGTTTACATTCTTACGTCTATTCTTTCTTTGCGGGTTACAATAAAATTATTGGTTATGCCAGGATATCAAATGTGAATGTTTATGCATGTTAGGTCAACAAAAATCTATTGGTTATGCTAGTGTGTCTAATGTGAATGCTTGTGCATGTTAGGTTTCATTTCACTGCATTTTCTATCCTGTAAATATGATTAGCTTTATATTTTTGTACATTTGCTTTGAGATATGTCGATCCTGTAAATATGATTAACTTAAATTTGTTTTGGCAGGAAGGATGTAGCTTTTCAAGTTCGTGCATGCAGGAATACTGTTCAAGGAAGATATTTGTTAGCTGATGACAGTGGTATGTGGTTTTGGCTGTTCCCAAAAGTAATAAAATCCATACAAGTTGTTAGCCATTCCTGAATACTAGATATTTGTCAGATGGCAGGAAGATGATATGTGGTGGGATAGGCTAGCTTTGTTTTAGTGATTTTGCTGTTGTTACATTCGTACATTATGATGTAATTGTTTATCTTTAAAATTTTGTATATAATGACATTGATTGGGGAGAAAGAGATATGACTAATATTAGTGAGTTAGAAGGTCCATGTTGTTGAGTGTATATTTGTAGTATGGGGTGTCCGTTTGGCTGTGACATGTTTACCTTTCCAAATGTGTTGGCTTTACTGCCCTTGACTCAGCAGTGGAGCTCCTTGTCTTAGGTTATATGTTTCCTCGTACTATACAGATACAAAAAGCTGTATACATTAAAGTTGGTGAATACAATCTGTAATGTAAATTCATCAACTTGGATATCTTTGTTTATTGGAGATCCACTTGCTCTTTTATTTGTAGAGAAGAATGCCCATTGCTTATCTAGCTCCTCTATGGTGTTTGAAATGCAAACATTGGGGCAATTCCTTCTTTTAACATACGATTGTGACCAGTTTTAATGATCTCAAGTCCCGGGTATTTTTACAATGACCTTTTTAATTAAGAAGACGGCCTTGCACTACTGAAGGCATGTCGATTTTGATTGTCCAAATGGCTGCTTTTTCTCATCTATGATCTGGCATTGTTGTTCCCTTTCCTGTGAGATCTCACAGTTTTCTATTCATGCTAGGCTATGTGTGTGGTGCTTTATCAGTGGATCCCGAGTCACGCTGTTGCCCACGGAAGGGAGATCAATACTCTTGTCAGTGAGTTGTTTTCTTTATCAGTTTTGAGTTGAAGATTACTGATGATAATATTCACCGAGATAGCTCGTTCTTTATTTTTGTGAGCAGTGGATGCAACCTCAGTTCACAATGCTGCAACTCTTATGAATTTTGTGTGTCATGCTGCCTTAATCCTTCACTGGTATTTGTCCCCCTCGGCTTTAAAACATTGTTGGCACCAATGTGTAATATATGAATATGATTATGCTCACTGTGAGAGGTCTTTTGTCATTGCAGACCCAAAAAGAGTTGGCAGTACAGGTGAAGATAGCGAAGGCAGAAGCTGCAGGTACCCTATCTAAATTGTTATGCTTACATGTGATGAAGTCCTTCCTATTTATCTGTTCGTCCTAAATTGTAAATATTCATGCAAGTTGGAGTTCTTGACATAAACTGGCGCTGAAGTCTGAACTTTTCAAAAAATTCAATTTTATGCAAAGGTGCCATCGATTTATGTTATCATTTCAAAAATGTCACTGCGGATGCATTTGGAGAGGAAAAAAATGCCTTTAATTGCAGCTGATAACATACATCAATGGCACCTTTGGGTAAAAAAAAATTCAGTGGCAAAACTGAATATTTTGAAAGTTCAGTGGCAACTTATGTTAAGAACACTTACCAGCATATGAGTCACAAGTTGCATAATATCATGTAATTTGAGATGGGAGGGAGTAGTTGATAGCATGCATCTTATCTTGCAGTTGATGGCTGAATGCTGCAGAGTAACATTTTGTTGTTGATCATTGTTTTCTCTTCCCTGGCTAGTGCTTAGTTCAGTTCCTCTTCATTCTTTGCTGCAGGTGCCTTTTGGGGACTGCTTATATTTTTCCTTTAAAGTACAAAAGAGTGTTTATAAAGAGCTAACGTAAAAGAGCACCTTAACTAATGTATTTTATGTCATTTATGTCATGAGATGGCTTTTCAATGTTCTTTTGGATCTTATTACTGACACTGTCTACCTGGTTCCTATATTAAGGTTCCTCTTTCTCGTGTAGATTTGTTCATGCTGGATTTGCCTCTTATGTAGATAACATGCCTACATGCAACTTTTGACAGGTACTTACAATAGTGTTTTTGATTTCTGTGCTGGGAGGTGCCGTCACAACTCAGAAAGTGTGGTATGTAACTGTCCTTTCAGTTGTCAATTTTGATACATTCTTTTTCCTGATAACATTTTGGGTGCCTACAATTAGTACAATACGCATTGAATCTCTATGTAAACAGCAAAGTATTCACTTGGTTTACTCTATAGACAACGATGAATGCGCTGATATTTTCTTTTCAATTCCTTTTCAAGTCCTGACATTAGGATTGGTCTCATATTGATTTTACCGTATAAATGTTCTTTCTCTATCAGGGAAAAAGAATGTTCAGAATTTGTTTCCCACGTGAATCAGAAAAATAATTGTGGTGTAATGATCATATGATTCATATGCATCTTGTGTTGAAATTCAATGTGATGTAATTTATCTGAGTGATTATGATTTTCAGGTTCATGAAAATGCTTACGTAAGTGATTTCCATCATTGCTTTGCTTTGCCATCGAATACATCAGGTGAGTTGTAATGTTGGGCCCATATATTATAATGCAAATTCAGAATTAAAAATAAAATAAAATAAAATTGTTGCTATGGCATAGTTTTCATTTGCTTTTCCGTGGTTGCAGCACATCTAGATATTCATAATATCCTTGTGCCTCTCTTTGGCAGAGGGTTTGTGTTGCATGTTCGTACTTATTTCTTAAGTTTGATATCATCCCTTGTTAGGATTAGAAATTTTTGAATCCATGGTACTACTTCACAGAAAAGAATGGGGCAATTTTGTGAGTTATCTTGCTATAGTCCACTGCAATGGAAGTTAAAGAAGATTGTCACAAAATGGCTTTTCCTGCTTTCTGAAAAGTGGACAGAACCTATGCTACGTTTTATTTTGAAACAGGGTCCTCTGAGCCACTGGTGGAATTAAGATTGGCTGGTATTAGTATTGTTGTTGGAAGGTATGGTCTTATGTCCTCATAATTTTGCCTGCATATTCATTTACTTATCATTGGGTTTTTAACTGTGAATTGATGGAAGGCAGGCAGGGTGAATCTTGTGATTCTGTTTGTAAGCTGAGCGGACAATCGTGTGTGCCCGGCAGGCTTCTGTCACTCAACCAGTGTGAAATGTAAGCTGTAGCTAAGTACCCATTGTTTTCTATGCTGGCAAACTGTTGTATCCTTGCTAACAACCTTTCATTTCTGATTGGATCCTCCTATGTAAAAACAGTATGCAGAAATATATGAATTGCAAAGGAGGCTGTTTGGCAAGCATTGGACCAGATCAACCTGCTGAAGTTGTGGATGATGCACCTAAGCATCTGGTATGGCATATTCCTCGCTACACTCACTCTCTACTTACACTACATGGGTACATGAATCAATTGGCATCTGGTTGAAAATCTGTGCCTGCTTATCGATGCTTGAAATTTGTAGAATAATTGTGATCAGTTACTTGCTCTTTCTTTTATTTTTTCCCCCTTTTTTCTTTCTTTTTTTTTTTTGGGGGGGGGGGGGAGGGGGAGAAGAGAGGGGGTTAATGTTGTTTGTTTTCTTTTTGATTTCCAGTACCCAGGAGCGTGCTTATACACAAAAATGCGGACAGCATTTACTTGTGATGGTTCACATCAGCATACTAGAAGACTCTGCCCCTGTGCTTAGTGATTGACTGAATCTATTCTGGTGAGTCTCTTTAAGCGGTAGGAATTCAACAGTTGATGATCTGGGTCTCTCTTTTGCTCATCTTTCGATATGTGCTGTTGGGCTATTAGAGCTGTCCTAGGGACTGGTCATTTATGTGATTGGCTGCACTATGGCCCGGAACTGACTTTACTTTCTTATTTTTCCTTGTCACATTAGTTCTAACATCTATGATCTTAGTTGTTTCTCCCAGCTAAACCTGACTTGTGTTGATCTCTTAAGGACCTGAAATGAGATTACAGGTGCGTTTGGTTACTGGAAAAGGTATTTCCTGGAAGTGGCTGGAACCCCTCCCCCCCCCCCCCCCCCCCAAAAAGGAAAAAAAGGGATGTTCATGGCAAAATTTATGTTGTTTGGTACAAAATAATTAACGGACGACACGTATAGCTGTTTTTTCCCTTTTAAAAAATGGAAACTCTTCTACTTAAGAAGTATTGTACATTTGGACTCTTATAGAGTATTGATGGAGGTAATATGAAGCAATTTGACGAGGGTTTTCCACTTTTCATCTTGATGATGCCCCTGGAGCAGCCTACATGGTGAGGATTTTCTTCTGTTAGGTTACAATAGCTGTTCACTTTTCAATTCCAATGATGCCCCCTACCACAATGGGCCTAAGCCAGCTAGAATACTCCTCTAAGCTCCTTCCTTGCCTACGCTTAATCTCAGTCTCTTCCTGTTTGTCCATTAGTTCATATTCTTGTGCTATGTGTCTGAGACTAGGCACGAACGGTCCAATGTGGGTATCAGTTCAGGTGTTGGGACTAGTTGTCACTGTCAGGAAACTTTGCGTGTTTTTCTTCCAAGCCTAAGTGTACAACCCATGTTGAACTCTTGAGTGTTTGATAGGGGTACTTGAGTTTAGTGAACAGATGTGTTAACTAACTTTGTGCCATGACTTCCTTTTTATACCTAGTTTCTGGGTACTCATGTTATATAGTGGAGGGACACTAGATTAAAACCCTGTTCGGCAAAATTAGCTATTTAGGTAGCAGATGGCGATTCAAATAGCGAATGGCTATTTAGGTAGCTGATAGCATTTTTAGTTTAACAGTTGGTAGATAGCTGTTTAGATGAGCGGTTGAAATAAATGTGTTTGGTAAATTTAGATATTGGGTGGCTGATTAATGTTAATTGACATTAAAGGATATAAATAAGTTTCAAATGATATTTTTGGCCAAAAAAATATAAAACGCTACTTCTGAATGTCAAAAGTTAATATTGTTAGCCTTTCAAAAACGCTACTTAAAACACGAAATGCCACTTGAAATACTAGTCAAAAGAGTAGGTTACCGGACACTAAAAATTGATTGATTAGTGTAGTGACTTGGTCAAAACACTAAATACTCCTCAAAAAGTTGTTGTCGAACACGGCCAAACATGTACTGTGCCATCCCACCCTGTCAATGACCCCCTCCAAAAAAAAAAGAACATCAATCTACGTCTACTGTTTGAAAATGGGTTATTCATGCTCACTTTCTCTCTCCATTGCAGGCTATTGAGAATGATTTTTTTGGCTCTTTTCACCTGCGGTACATGGTTCCTACTACATGGATGTATTGTGGTTACGCGTACATATGTTGTTCATTTGACAAAGCATGGTATTCCTGTATCCACGTTGGTTTTGCTGTAATGATTTTTTGCATCTCAATTATTGTCACAGAGCCAGAGCCGGATTTGTACACAAGTCAGCTGAATTGGATTTGTCAGAAAAAAGCTTATTAATAGTCTAGTTTTTTTTTCAAGTTTGCCAACATACGTCTCCTCAGCTCATTGCAAGATTCTTTGGACTAGAATCACCCAAGTTTGAGCTTTTGGACTGAATCAATTGTACCCTCTCACTTGGCTTTGGTACTTTGTGAAGGGTGCTTCATGGGGAAGTTTAATCACAATTGTTAGTACTATTGCAAGAGGGGTTTCTCTCCTCTTTTTTCTTTGCCGACGAGGGCTTTGTGCAGTTGCGCTTGTCTTTTTATGAAAAATTTCTCCAGGGTGTTGGTGAGAGGCCGCTTATAGCATTGCTTGATGCCCGTCGTTTGCGGAGTTTCTATGTTATCTTCTGCTTGTTTTAACTGATTTTATTTTAACTAAATTTATTCTGAACTAAACCAATGACGATTTAGCATAGTGGTTACGATTTTAGGCCTTGGTTATATTAGGTAACTGATTCGATGTTTCTCTCCCTATTGAATTATAACTGTAGTGTATCATCCTTCATGGCTCATTCGTAATATCAATTCTAATAAATTTCAGGAACTAAGACTAGCTAAGGTGTACTTTATCGTATAGTGATAATGAGATATTATCATTCCTAGTAACCAAAGCAATCTCATTTGCCACCTTAAACTGATCATTCATTTGCAAAATCGGACCCATGCAAACATACCACAAATACGGAAATGCTTCAATAGAGAAAAGTTAGAATTAAACTGCCCACATAACAAAGGTTTATTGATGATCAATTTACTTTTTAGAGGAAATTTAAGGTCTAATCTCATTGAACAATTCACACTTTCAAATCCCATGATAAAATTTTTGATGCTTCAAATAATGATACTAGCCAATGTATAGCTAAAAAGCTAAAATCACACATCGAAAACATCAATCATTTCACTAACAAAGTATCTAAGATATTACATTAAGGGCTTGTTATTTTCATTGTGAAATAGGGGTTAGAAAATAGGTGAAATTGATTGAAATGGATTGAAGTGGGTATTTTTTTGTTGAAGTGGGTTGAAGTTGGTATTTTTATATGATGAGTTGAAATTGGTTAAAATAGTGGGTTGAAGTAGGTTGACGTGAATTAAAGTTGGTAAATTGAGATTTACCAACGAAAAGAACAGGGCCTAAGAGCACACTTAAAACCCATCACTTATGTGTTATTTTGAGCTCATTAACATCATAATTATGAAGACTAATCACTAAGCTTTTGATATATGTGTTGGAACCCACATTTCCATTCATCATCAAACTAAATTTTGAGAAAGCAAAAGTTGCATGATCAACACTTTTCACATCCTCCAATTCATCCATTTCACATGTCTTTGTCCTCATCTTGAAGCATTTAACTCATCAACATACACCTCACAATTTTTCTCTCTCTCTCTTTTTGCCTTTTTCCTCCACCCCTAAAATTTGAGCCAAGATTTTTCTAACAAAGCAAAAGAAACAATAAAAAGATATGAAAAATCTCACCCTCATCTCCATCTAACCAATCAAAATCATTCCCTCCATCCTTTTGGATGCCTTGCTTATGTGTCTTACCCTATCTCTTACTTGATTATCACCCCCATCCCCACCATCAAATGGATACAAAGACACTCCGCCTCTCTGTCTAGATACTTTCTCTCTCTCTAACTACTTGCCATTATTTCTTTCTACATGGCCACCATTCACCACGAAGCTTACCACCACTCCACCACCGGCCACCACCACCACCGCCGCTGCCTCCGCCGCCACTCTCTAGACTACTCCTCCCTCCCCTCCTCCACCAACACAACCTCCTCCTCCTCACTCAAACCCACCACCCTCCCCTCCCATCTCACATTCTCCCTCTCTTCCACCTCCACTCACACACCCACCACTGCCGCCGCTGGCACCACCACCACCTTCTCCCTCGAGACCCTCTACCGCCACCTCGAAGCCCAAAACTTCCGGCAAGCAGACGAAGAGACTCGCCGCCTCCTCATTGTCCTAGCTGGCGAAGCCGCCATCAAAAGAGGCTATGTCTTCTTCTCAGAAGTAAAGTTCATCTCAAAAGATGATCTCAAAGCCATTGATGAGCTTTGGAAGAAGTTTAGCAATGGACGATTTGGCTATAGTGTTCAGAAAAACATATGGGTCAAAGTCAACAAAGACTTTACTAGGTTTTTCATGAAAGTAGGGTGGATGAAGAAGCTTGATACTGAAGTGGAGCAGTATAATTACAGGTCTTTTCCTAATGAGTTTATGTGGGAACTTAACCCTAATACTAATGAACAAGAAGATGAAGAAGGAGGAGGAAGTGGAGGAGAAAATAATAAGGGTATCCCTCCAGAAGGGCACTTACCCTTAACTAATGCTCTTAGGGGTACCCAGCTCTTAAACAGCATCTTGACTCACCCTGCATTTGCTGCTGCTGATGATGATGATGATGAGAAAAATGGAGATGAAGAGAGAGAAAATGAGCAGAGTGTGAGTGTCGAAGCTGATAAGAAGAAGTCAAGGTTTGCTTCTTTAAGGGATAGATTGTTTAAGCCTAATTACATCTTTTAATTTTGATTTATCTTGGAAGAATAACATTATATTATATATATTGTCGATCGTATGTATGATAGTACTGGTATTTCTATACTATTATATTATTCTGGTGGTTCTTCTGGTTCTGGGTCCATCTGATTTTGATGGGTTTTGTGCAGGAAATAAATTAATTAATTTTGTCATGTAATTTATTTTTTTTTTTTTCTATAGAGGATGATGTGGGATAAAATACCCACAATTTGATTTCTTGTTGTCTTGTTTGTTGAATATTGTTGGCCATTTTTGTGTTTGTTTAAACTGTTTTTTTATCGGGAATTGGGAATGCAATTTTTTATTACTCTGTAATTGTCTATTTCTGACAGAGCCAGCATGGTCAATTAAGACAAGGACTTAGCGTGGTACCTGTTTCTCCAATTTTATGCTTTGGCATATACAATTAAATGCATGTATGACATGCCAAATATGTAATGCAATAAAATGATTACGAGCTACTACTAAAGTTGGAAAATGGATCGTAGTGGGTCGATTTATTTAATAAACGGATCAATTTTGTATGGATTTTTAAATTAGCTTAGATTTACTTAAAATTGAAAAAAAATAAGTTTTCACTATAAACGGTCAAATCGTGTCCACTTTGGGTCGAAATCGATTCGAGTTGGATCGAGTTCGTGTTTATTTCAGTAACTTCGGGACGGGTTCGTGTCGTATTACCTTGTCGGGTCAAACTTTCCTAACTCTAACTACTACTCCCATGTAACATCTACAGCGATCTCTGTAATGGTTCAGGCAACATAGGAAATATTGGATTTATCCAAATGTTACTTTTAAGTCTGTGTTAGAACTTTCTAATAACGGAATGTTGAGCCTTTTTGACCATTATTGCCAACAAAATTAGACTTCAATCTTATGACGTCCAAATATAATATAATTTTGATCATGATTTTATGTTCAATTTAAACTTCAAAATTTCAATAGATTTGCCCAATAAGAGTGCGCAATGATAAGAAATGAATGATAAGAAATTATTTATGTTCAATTTAAACTTTAAAATTTCGATCATGATTTATGTGCGTGTGTGTGACAGAAAGAGGCGGAGGGGTAAATGATAAGAAATGAATTTTAAATGGACCTTCTAATAAGAGTGTGCAAATTACATCATCAGTTAGAATTGCCCAAAGAAAAAGAGAAATTCAAAAATCTCAAGAGAACGAAACTGTGATGGAATGCTCAAATTTTTGACAACCACTTTGCTGTCATATTTGCCTTCCTAAAGATATGATTGGTGACAAATTGAATATTGTATATTTACCAAGGGATTGTTTGTTTTCTTAAGTACTTGAATGATAATTTGGTTGTCACCCTCAATGACCATTTTGTTGAACCCTACTTGAATTGCTATATTAACTCAGTGTCGCGGAGCTTTAGCCCCCCCCAAAAAAAAAACAAGAATAGATGTATGTCCGTTAGTATGTTGCTATTGCCTTCCTTAGCTTGCCTATCCGATTGCTTAGAATGAATTTGCCTACTGTTGAAGAGTTTTTGAGTAATCCGTCAAAACTGATTTAGACAAATACCAGCTACCTCATACGATAGTTACAGGTGGAGACTGGAGAGGAAGAAGAAGACCCCATGACAATCGTTAACCAACATACAAATTCATATTTTTCATTCAACACTTACCTTTTCATCTCAAATTGAACATGCTAAGGGGTTGAAAATTTCATTCTTGAAAACTAGAACATTTATAGACTTTCCGATGCTTCAAAGAAGAAATGGAAATTTTTGGAGCATCTTTGGCTCCTATTGGTGTTTAATTTTATATTTAGACATTGACGAACACCTTGGTCTCTAGCCGGCGAAACGTCAATTGGGACCCACTAATCTGTTTCTAATGTTGCCAATACTTCTTAGCCATGTAACATTTCAGGAATGGGGAGTTTACTGACTCAACATTAACGTTATAAAGTAGACAAATTGGATCAACATAGATACTTCTTTTTATAAGGGTGTTTTTAACTAGAAGTGCTTCATGATATAACTGTCAAAGAAAATTTTTGATTTTTTGACATGATTAAACATTCGCAATCTTGATCTTAAATTAAATAGACCTTTTAATAGAGGTGTTTTTTTTTGGGGCACAAAGAGCATATTGAAGATAAGTTGAAACTTAAATGTCACCAAAAAAAGAGAAAAGATCTAAACCGAGTTAGAGGCTTAATCATGAGCCCAATAAGCACACCGCAGTTACGAGAGAGAGCCTCAGAGAGAGCCTCTTATATAGGTGTGTTACAGAGTGGGCAACGGATCGAATACCTATTGGGTTAAGCGGTCGGTCCGTTTAGAATAGGGCTAATAAAAGATCGGGTTAATAATAGATTGGGTCATTAATGGGGCAGCCCATTAAAGCATGTTAACGGGCCGAATTGGGTGGGCCCATTAACGGCCCTTTTAGTGACTCGTTATTTTTTTAACCTAATTGACACACTAGTTGACATGATCCAATTAGTTAACTTCATTACCAACACTTTGTACATAACAATAATTATTATACACCGTTATTTTGCGCAAGTTTGTTCTGTTTTTAAATGGCCCAAAGCTGGCCGTCCATGGGCCGATTTGATCCGACCCGTTTTATTAGCTTGATTGTGCATTTTGTAACTTTAAATTTGGACAAGTTTAATTTGGTTGAAAAATTACAAACACATTAGTTGGAAAAATTAATTAACCAAAAACATTCATTAGGTGATAATGGACAGGTTATGGATGAATCGGATTCATTTATCCTATAACTCAGTCCAATTTATTAATAAATATACTAGATCTAGTCCAATTTATTTAGTTAATTGAACTGATCCAGTTTAATCTAACCTAATCCGTTACTCATACTTAGATGTGTACATAGTTAGGGATATAAGCATTTGCCGTAGAATTTTTGTTTTCTCTTCAGCCATTCTCGCGGTTTTGGCTTTCTACAGCAACACGAAGCTTCTTGGCTATCATCTACCTGTGCAGGGTACTTCTCTCTCTTGCCCAAGCAATTTTGCTGTTCTAAACCCTAATTTCTGTCTTCTTCTGGTAAGCAATTGATACTCTTGATCATCACAAATAGTCGTTACTATTACCTATTTTTTGTAATTTTTCTTCACCTCGTTTCCGATCTCAATTCCGTTTAATTTTTAGGGTTTCTGTTGGGTTTCGGTGTTGAAACATCACTAGGAAATACGAATGGCTGCTGCTAATGAGACGAAACCTACTTCTGAAGAACCTAAGATGGATCTGTTCGAGGACGATGATGAATTCGAAGAGTTCGAAATAGATCTTGGTAAGTTTTCTTGCCCCCTTTATCATTGGCTTCGATTATTACTGAGGGGAGTGAAAGCCTGGTATCTTGTTCCGTTTTGTTGCTGGTGAATTTGGTGGTTAGGTTGAAGCAGAGACTTTTTATGATGCTTATTGATTAGGGTTTTGAGTACTTTCTTTGTAACTCAAAATTTGTTGCATTACATCACATTTGCTGTGGATAATTTCGTCGTTTGGACTGCATTACAAGTTGATTAATTGAGTTTTAAGGTTGCAATTCTCTCTTCGAATCGTAATTTCTGCATATTGATTTGCTTAATTTGCTTTAGAGAGGCGAGCGATGTATAAAGCTCGCCTGCTGTGGTGCTGAGCCCTCCAATTTGGAGCGCACAATGGGCGAGTTTTGTTAGGCAAGCAACTGCAATTAAGACCTAGTCGGAGCTTCTCCTTGTGAAATAAATATATTGTGTTAAGGTGGTGGGAAATGCTTGTGGTAAAGTGGTTGGTTAAGGTCTGGTTTTGTTGTGCTTCAGAATCTTCACTTGTGCTGGAGGGTAAGTTGACGAGGAAGCTCTGAGCTTTGATTTTATGGGTAGTAACTTCAGGAATTAGTCGTTATGAGGCACTCCTTGTGTCTCAAAAATAATGCTGTCTTTTGGGTTGGGTTGAAAATTCAGATGATATGTGCAATTTCGTAAAATATATCTGGTTTATAGTTGTGTAAGTCAGAAATATATGAATTGTTTAGATTGTTAGTAGCATGTGAAAGTTAGTGTATTCTTACTTTTTTAAAGTGACAATGTCAAGGATTAAGGGAGAGTTTATTTTTGGATTCAAGGGGCATTTGGGTCATAAGATTTAGACTATTCTACAGATTGCGGAGAAACAAACGCAGATGGAATCTAGTTATTTACTGAGGAAATTGGTGTTATATTTTTGTTGTTAAATCCAGGAAAGTTTGGGATGACATTATGCAATGAATAGATGAAGGCACTTATACATTCTCTATATTTTTCTATCTAAAGAGCTTGTTCATTGGCTTCTGAATGAATTTTCTAAGGTCACTGACATTGGTGAGCAATGTGGTTGAATGGTCTGTTTGATTATTATCATTATCATGGGTGGTACTAAAGAGTAGATTTTCCTGACTCTAGAGGATTATTATGCATTTGATAGTTTCTATTATGACATGCATGAGTGGCATAAACTTGTTAGAATACATGCTTGTTTGCCACTTTTTTTGGATTCTTGATTTGTGAAGTTCATCTGGGTGTGCTCATTGCTCTCATCTCATCCCTGGGCAAGAATGTCAACTAAACAGATTTATCTAAATCAGAGTCCAGAACATACAGAACAGACTCCCCCCCGCCCCCCTTTGTTGGGAAACTAGCCTACACAAACTCACACAGGTGTACATAATGTTTCTTATTTTCTTTCCTTGTTTTTTTTCAAAGAAAGATAAATTGCTACTTGTTCTCTTCATTTACTGACTACTTGTGTTGAAGTCAAATTGTGTTAATGCCATATTGTCATGCATGTTGTTTACTTACTCCTGTAGAGAATTCTATTTTTCAGAGACTATGCATTTACTCTCTTGTCATCGGAAGTCTGACTCTGTCAATTTGGTTTTCTTCAATGAGATCGTCTCATAAATTTCTTTTCATGAGGCATTTATGTTTTGTCGAGTTACTGTGTTGGTCAAGTGAGACAATCCGACACTGAGCATGCTCTTCCTTGAACTTATGTTAGCAATGTAAAATTATACCTTCTGTACACACATTTCATTCTCATAATTTCCGTGTACAGAGTGGGATAGCAAGGAAGAGGGCAAGGAGGTGACGCAGCAATGGGAAGATGATTGGGATGATGATGATGTTAATGATGACTTCTCAGTACAGCTCAAGAAGGAACTTGAGGACAATGCTGCTGAGAAGAAATGAGCTAGAGTCTACTATTCATCACGACTACTTATTCTCAACGCTAATGTCGATTTGCAGAACTTTCATGTTCAGAGGTTGTTTCAGCTCTCTTACAATGTTTACCAAAGGTCTAAAATCTTGACACCAGGTGCCTTTGAAATTCGGTTGTTAGATTAGTAGATATGGGATGACAGAGCAATAGTGCAGTACTGTGTTGAAGATGAGCTTGTCTTGTAGCTCTAATATTGAAGACTTGGTGCATGTGTACTTCTGTGAGCTGTTGAACTAATTGAACCACTGTTTTCTGTTCACCTTTTTTTCCTTGTGAGTGTTTTTGGAGATGAGTAAATCACTAAACCTTTAGAAGATGAAAGTATGGTCAGTACTGAAATTAATATTGACACAGCTTGGCCTGCCTGAAATTGGAATGGAAGGGGAACTCTTTTTGGGGGGAGGGAGGGATTTATTGTCAGACTTTAGCTCGGATTTATTAAGTGCAGATTTTTTTTAACTGCTATTTATACACTTGTATTCATCACTGGATCGACTAATTATTTAAGGAAAAAAAAAGGACTTCTTGAGTTTTTGCTTCTAAGGAATTCGTAATTATTGGACAAAGATGAGTATTAAACACAAGTATTTGATGCCACTTTCAAAAATCCTACCATATTAGCTAGTAATTAGCATAAATTCTCATAATCATGATGTCAATTAACAACCCAAAATGATGGGATCATTAAATCAAACATTATTGTGCAAGAAGAAATTCTGACCTAAGTCAAATCATAGAATTAGTTTAACTCAATTTATTTCATAAAATAAATTTGAAACAAAGTCAAAGTGGTGGAGAGTGCATCTTGTTTTGACTAAGTATTGACTTTTATCGGAAACATTTTTATTCCTTTCTTTTTTTTGAAAGAGAAACATTTTTATTCCTAATAAGCCTTAATTATCATATTATCACCTTTTGTACTAATTTTTTTAATTCTATAAATTATATAAACTCCAAGATAAGGACAGGATAATATCTATTGTCAACCATTAAAACCAAATAGATGTCAAAATATTTAAATCATCTTTCTAAAAAAATTTGATCTTTTTCTTCGCAATTATTAATTTTAGCAAGACCTAAAGCTAGTAAGCATGCCCATGATTACAACTATCTACTAGAGCAGGACTAAGGAGCAAGCGTGCCCCTATAGCTCAGTGGTAGAGCGTCAGTCTTGTAAACTGAAGGTCCGTAGTTCGATCCTGCGTGGGGGCAATTCTAATTTTATTCCCCTTCGGTTTTGGCTAACTATAGTCTTAGGTTTCCGTTATGTTGTTTACATATTTTTTGATTGATATTGCTCTGTTGTTTTTGTTAACTATATTTACTGGGTTTCTGTCTTTTTTTAAAAAAAAAGTCTTTATGATCAGTAGATGCCTACTACATGCAATCATTATGCTTAGCAAGTTATAATCGTCAATGGTTTTGTTGATCCAGAATTTGTCTTTCACTTTGTCTTTCACTTAATGCATCATCTTTTAGGATGAAAGTTATAGTAGTCATGGTCCCACAAGTCTATTGATGATTGAATAGAAGATCCATTTGAATCAAACAACAACGTCAATATGAGAGTATCGTTAAAATTTTCACAATATATATTTTTTTTCAACAATTTATGTATAACCATTTTGATAAGAAGTCTGAACTAGATTTAAAGTGTATATAAAGTAACAGACCTCGATCTACTATGTAGGCAATGTAGAAGTTCTTGGTACGTCATACCAGCAGTTTCTTCATTATAAAATATCAAGATGAAATGTCAACTAACTTAGCTTATGAACTCTACTACAATTTGGAGTAGGAAGAGTTATTTAAGGTTTCTCCCTTAAGGAAAAAGGAAAGAAGCATGCAAGAACTAACATAAATGTCAGGCATTTTGATTAGCAAATGCCCAAAGAACAACTCTACAAGCTTCGATAACCAAATCAATGAGACTTAGAAGTAAATACGAAAACGAAAAGGACTGGGAAACTTAGTACATATAGAATAAGTAATATACTAAAGGAGATGACAAAAGGGCTCATTGTTACAATGAATCTGCTACTAGTAGGGCCACTAGATATTGGTAATTAATCTCTAGTCTAGCAATCAAAAAAGAGGGGGGGGGGGAGAATTACATCAAAGTTCTCTCATTATTTTTACATCACAAAAAAATTGGATAGGTATCCACTCATAATTACGTAACAACTGCTAACCAACTTTCCTCTGTTGTCCTAACTCAACTCCAGGTGATGATGTTTGCATATTTAGGCTCTCAGAAGTTGTGTTTCAAGAACAAGCTTTCCTGTGGAGAAGCAGGTCCTATCTCTTCCTCCAAACTCCTCAAACCCTCTGCACCTTTTCTTTCACTACCGAGATTTTTGGCTTCCGGGTTCTTTGCAGCATCAATATCAGCATCAGAAACCGAAGATTTTCTTCTTTGGGATGAAGTCACACTCGGGAAAGTTATCCAGGAAGGCGCTCTGAACTCAAACCGTTGATCTTCAGTTGAGCCAATATCAGTTTCTGATGGGTTTGATGATCTTTGGGAGGATTTCTTGTGCATTCTGCTGCTTCCTAAGACCACTTCTGTGGGAAGAATTGGCTGATCACTGCAAGGAGTGCCCATTAGAAGTGCAAGGGCGCGTTCTAAAGCTGTTGTTACTTTGTCCATTGAGGGTCTGTCTTTGCCTCTCATTCTTACACATTTACTTGCAACATTTGCAATTCTTTTCAGGGCTTCAATTTCATCTGGGGGTTTCAGAACAGGGTCGAGAATTGCTGATATATCTCCTGCTTTGATAAGGGGAACCGCCCACTCAACTATGTTCCCTTCTTCAAAGTTCATGTCAATGGCTTTTCGGCCACTAAGGATTTCCAAAAGCAAAACACCAAAGCTATACACATCTGATTTGGTAGTTAGATAGTGAAGTCTGTAGTACTCAGGGTCAAGGTATCCGAGTGTCCCTGCAGGGAGCTCAGCCAAGGGGGAGCTGCTGTCAGCAGGGCCAAGAAGAGAGAGACCGAAATCAGCCACCCGGGCATTGTGCTCCTCATCTATGAGGATGTTTGATGACTTTATGTCTCGGTGTATCACAGGTGGGCACGCATATCCATGCAAGTATTCAATCCCCCTAGAAGCTTGAACTGCTATGGTGACCCTCCGGACCCAGTCAAGTTGCTCTTTGAGTGACTTGTCCTTGCCATGAAGGTGCTGGTGCAAAGAGCCATGAGCCATGAATTCATAGACTAAGAGCCTTTCACCGCCTTCTTCACAGTAGCCAAGGAGGTTTAGGAGGTGGGCATGGTTCAATCTCGAGAGTAAGTCAAGTTCTGTGTGGAACTCCTTGGAATTCTTCTTCAGGTCAGAGGACATTATAGCTCTTTTAACAGCCACTACTGTTCCGTCCTTCAAGACCCCTTTGAAGACACATGAAAAACTCCCCCTCCCCACTATTGAGTCCTCTTTGAACCCCCCGGTGGCCCTCTCGAGCTCTTCGTATGTGAAGACTTTAGCCCTCCTGAGTTTAAGCTCTTTTGGGTTGTCCTTTGGCGAAGAACTGCCCCCGCTGTTTTTCTTTGCTGAGCATTGACAATCACGCAGCTTGTATCGAACATATAGAACAGAAGCTAACGACAACACAACCACCAAGAAAACACCAAAAATCACCTCTGCTACAATGACCGGAAGCTGAATCCCCCAAAACCTTGTGTTTTTCTTCTCATCATCATCATTTGACCTGACTGAAGAGGAGCAGTTAGAGAAGCACTGGGCTGATATGCAACTTGAACAATTAGACACACATTCCCTCTCAGTTTGTTGGGTACATCCACCCATGGGGTACATATCCTGGGGGCAAGGATTCTGACAAGGAAGACACATATGAGTATCTGGGGTTTTGCAGGCGGTTCTGCTGCCCTGTTTGAATTCATAAAAACCATCAATGCACGGCGTAGGTTTGCATAGCCCAGGAGACACAGCTATCGGGAGAGAGGTAGGGAAACCAGACCCCCAGCAAACTGGTGAGAGTGATTTTTCTGCAAGTATTCCACACGTAAAATAGTCACCAGCTGCAATCGAGTAAACTTTGACGTTGTCAGGAGGTAGAGTGCTTTTCTCCATGACAAAACCCCAACAGATAATCCCACGATCGGAGCTCCTAATTCCACAAGCATGGAACTTCCCACCAACTACTGAAAGCATAGGATCTTTGGGCACCATATCTACATTCCCTTTTCCTGGATAACTACCTGATATCGCTATCTCTTCCTCAATGTCCAAGCTCCTCCCCCAACAAAATACCCTTGAATCCACTCCCTCCAATATCCCACAGACATGATACCCACCAGCTGCAATCATTTGAAACCTCATGTTCTTGGGAATCAAACTGATAACCTTACTAGTTCTCTCATCTCCCCAGCAAAACACAGTCCTATTTTCAGCAAACAACCCACAATTGAACTCAGAACCAGCAGAAATGGACTTGATTTGCCCATCAAAAGCATAGTTTGAAGTCATGTTATAACCCCAGCAATCAACCAAAGAAGTGTTTCTAAGACTTCCTGTCAAGGGCTTCCTTAAACCACACACATGATTATCACCAGCACTAATTTCAAGGTATTGAGAACCCTTATTCATGGGCTGAGGGACACCCATTTGAACAAAGCCACTACGTCCCCAACAATAAGGCTGGTTTGAGTCAGTCAGAAGCCCACATACAAAACCATCACCCCCGGTTAGACCTTGAAATGTTAGATGTGTTGGAGTGGAATAAGTAATGGCTGCATTTGAACCATAGCACTCTGCAAGATGAGACCCATCTGATTTCAACCCACAAAAGACAGGACCATTTTCACCATATGAAATGGCTATGGAGGACATAGAGCCCAGGCCAGAAACCAACTTCCAGAAATCTAAAACTAGAGCAAAAATCAAGATTTCAGCCACAAATTTAGATTTTGAATTGTAGATCTTCAATACCCATGTAAGAAAGCATATTATCAAACACCTAGGGTGTGCCATGAGACGATCCAATTCATAGAGTGGATGGTTCAAAGCTTAAACCTACTTGCACTAGTGAAGCAAACAACAGAATTTGTTGGCATCATTTTCACCTCAGAAAACAAAGAGGGTGCAACTTACTATACGTGTTGAACGAAGTAAAAATGATTCTTTTTTTCCCCGTAGTTGAAGAGAAACTTCAAAAGAGCCAAAATCTCCACAAAACCACAACCACCCACATCAAAAAATACAACCCATTTCATCTCACAAAGAGTTGAATCCAAAAACCCAACTCTCACACAAAGACCCATCTGCATTCCTTCCTCTCATGCCAAAAAAACGTTAACTTTACCCCTCTTGTGTGGTGCAATTCTGCAAGAAAGAAGGAATTTACAAAATGGGATTGGGGGAAAAGTTTTCACCTTTTTACATCAAAGCTTCATCACAGTCTGACAAGACTAAAAACCAAAGCTTTAAATTGCATCACAATTTCTGCTTCGTGATCAATAATACCCATTACTCCCTGGAAAGAGCTTATTCACACCTAACTTCTGGCTTGATTGCTGAAGAGAGAGAAAATTCACAAGAATGAATTGAAGGGTGGGTTGAATAGATGTTGATGATGATGAATACTGTAAATGCAATACAGGAATGAATTTGCTAGCCAGCAGAGCACAACTGAAGAGAGAGAAAGAGAGGTGTAAAGAGAGAGAAAGCAAGTGCGAGACTGCATTAAATGAGATAGCAATGCAGCTTCTCAAAACGGGCAGGGCGTAGGTGAAGGCATTAAATGACAAAGTTAATGCAACCAAAAAAAAGTTTAAAATTTGAGCTTTTTTTCTTGTTGGATTCCTGCACAAATGGCTTCCAATTTTTTACACTCCATGTTTGTTAAGCTTTTTTTTCCTTTTTTTTGTTTTTTCTTTGGAGCATTAACAATACCATCCATGGCAGGACAAAACCTTCCTTTTTTCATTCCCTGTTAATGTTTGCAGCAGTAGGAGTAACCAGGAAGTCATCCCCTCTACCCTCAAACACAAAATAAAATAAAATCGAAAATTACAGTTTTTCTTTTTTTTTTCCCTGCTTTTGGTGCCCCTTATAGGCCATATTGGTGTATGCATTTGCATGGATTTTTTTCCTTTTTGTTTAGATATTTTTTCCTTTTTCGCATAATATTGTTCATATTGTTAAACATACATCTTGTTATCCGCGCATAAAATGTTGTAAAATTCACATTTCACAACTTATTTTTGTTTCTTTTGATGAATTCTTAAACAATAAACTTTAAGCATTAGCAATCAATAGTCGTTTTCATACTTCCGCGAAACTACATAACACAAAAAGAGATACAACAACACCACCACCACCTCCCAATATAAGTCCCGCTTTCACAGGATCTGGAGAGATCCAAATGTAGACAATCTTATTTCTACCGACATCCTTACTCGTAGAAAGACTGAATTCAAATGACCCACAAAATAAAATTTTGTGAAAACATTAACATCTTATATCAGGTTTCAATCTCTATTATAATCTTTACTAACATTATAGAAAACATAATACAACTTATTCGTCATCATAACCAATTATAATCTCATAACCTTACCCTATTTTTTTTTGGGGGGGGTGCAAACAAACATCAATATTATTAAACTATGCATACCATTATGTGTCCAAGCTCATTAGGGCTCCAAGCTAATAAGCTGTAGCCTTCAATGGGGACTTGAAGTGATGAGTTGGATGCAAGGAAGAGGGTGATCTATCATCAATGGGTGATGGTGACATTCATTTATAGTACAACTTCCCAAAATGCAAAAACAAATCAAAGGAAGCATTAATCCTCCCATGTTATGGAATTTATTATCACCAAACTAGTGGAAGTAACCCACTAGTACTCTTTTCCACTTGTGTATTACTGTGATTGATACACTTCTTCATTGGTTGTTTAATTTTTTGGGAAAGATTTGAATTGGGAAAGATTTAGTAGGTCATCAATATATATAAAGAGCCTTGATTGAAGATAATTGAAGTATTTGAAATGATTGTTCATAGAAGTTTAAAATGTAACTAAAAAAACACTTGGATATGTGTACATAAATGCCAAGCACATAACATCGAACAAAAATTAGTATATTAATTATTAAGAATCAGTCAATATGTCGAATATAGTAAGAATATTTGAAAGCAAGTTTCTTATGAGTTATAACATATATACAAATAAATGGCTCATCATGACAAAAGCAATGAAACTGTCAAATTGATGGATATATAGGTATATATAGATATCATGGACTCATAACGAAAATTTGAGAGAGGTTTCGACTACAAAATGTGCTACGTATTGACCTATTGTATCTAGGGGCGAACAATGGGCGGGGTATTCATTGGGTCAAGCAGGTCGGTCGGTTTAAAATAGAATTCATAAACGGTCGGCTCAATAATGGACCGAGTCAATATTGGACCGATCTATTGAAGCATATTAACATGCCGGACCAGGTTGGCCCATTAACGGCTCATTTAGTGACTCATTACTTTTTTCAACCTACTTGCCACACTAATTTACATGCCACAATTAGTTGAGCTTTTTAACAACGCTTGATACGTAGCAATAATTATTATGCACAATTTTTTAACCAACTTCTACCCATCGTGACTCACTTCAACCCAATATTTTAACCAACTTCTACCCATTATATAAAAAATATATCAACTTCAACCTACTTCAACAAAAAAATACTCACTTTAACCAACTTCACCCATTTTCCAACTCCTATTTCCAAACGAAAAGAACAAGCCCTGGTTACACTATTTTACAACTAGTATTTAAAAAAATCAATATTTATGCCAAATATTCTAAATATTCTCCTCCTTCAACAAGAGGCAATCTAGATCCAATGACATATTAATGTTAGAAGTTAAAATAGATATATTTATTTGAATACTTTTGACCTGTCATGAAATTTGTATCATGTCAGACATTGAAGCTCAAACATGGGAGCCCAAAACGCGGCAAATGCATATCTTTAAGTCGATTTTCAAATTTTAAAAATGAGTAGAAATTTCTGTTGTATGTTTTGTCTGGCTTGGATTTTATTTTAACTAACCAGTGTTATCAAATTCCTAGGCTTTGAGTGAATTTTAAGTCTTCTCGGTATTTGGATATGGTTTTGGGATTTTTGTATTGGGTTTAATTATTCATGCTATGGTTTAGCATTTCTAAGCCATAGGAAAGTCTAGCACTTCTTCCTAGGACTCGTAATTTGGGCTTGTTCTTTTCGTTGGAAAATATGAATTAGTAAATAAGTAAAATTGGTTGCGATTGGTAGAAATGGGTTGAAGTGAATATTTTTTTGTTGAAGTGGTTTGAAGTTGGTTGAAGTGGGTTGAAGTGAATTAATTTTTTTTTTTTTGGTATGATAGGTCGAAATTGATTAAAATTGTGAAAAGTGGGTTGAAGTTGGTTAAAGTGGATTGAAGTTGGCTGAAGTTGATATTTTTTATTAAAGTTCGTGAAATGGGTTAAAGTTGGTTGACGTTGGTAAATTTGGATTTACCAACGAAAAGAACAGGGCTTTTTTAACAAAAATGGACAAATTGATGTTGACTAGTTTGTTTCTAAATTTTAAGATGTGTGTCATTTGCTATCATATATTTTGTTCGAATCAATATCAATTGTTTGTTCAAATTTTTCGTATTTTATTTAATAGCTGGTTTAAATTTCATTATGTGTATTTTGTTGACGGAGTTTCCTAACTGCCATTTAATTTATTTTCTAAAATAATTATGTTAGTCTAATGCATCACCAGAATTACGTTAAAAATATTTGTACAAAACTTTAAAAATAAATTAAAATGCATGAAAAAAATTGAAAAAATTAAATATCCACCAAGTGGATTAACTTATATGTATTTTTTCCCCTAATGGATTATTCTCTTACTTACAACATACTACATTATAGTTAACATTCTAACCATTAAAAATACTATTTTTGTTAGCCTCTATATGGTTGATGCATGTTTTTGTCAAAACAAGTATATAATATAGCAATAATTGTACTTTAGAGTCAAATGAGCCTAATTCTTAAACCATACCACTATTTACTCACCAAGTGTTAGAAAAACATTGGTCCAAATTTTGCGTTAATATACAAACATATATAGAATTAGAGGTATCAAGAGCAATTAAGAAGGCCTAAAAATCAAAGATTTTTGTTGAATTGGGACCACACCCTTAAAATTAATTAATTAAATTGAAGAAATCTAAAAAATTAGGGTTATATGGAGCCCAACCTAGGTAGCCTATGGGTCGGCTAGCTTGGTTCTTGAGATTATTATCCCACAAAAAACAAAGTGCCTTTTTTTTTAACAATTAATAATGGTATGTGATTTTCTTTTGACCACATAGCTCAATGGTCAATTGTTCATGCGTGTGGTTTTCTATCAAAGGGCATTAATTCAAGTAGCATCAAGACCCCTTCACATCATAGAGATTGGCGTTTGGATGCTAATTAGGCTTGCAATTCTTATTTTAAATTTTGGAGATGACCAATCACACTCTTGAGTTGGCTTCTTATGGGTTACGATTTTTAAGACCTGTTTTTTCAACTTATCATAAGTAACTTATCGTTGATTAGTACTGACGAGTGCTGATCAGTTTTGATCACTGCTGATAAGTTTTGATCACTGCTAAACATGACTAAAATTATGAGTAGAATATATGACCATGTGCTGGGGGCTTATTGATTATATGGGAATCCCACTTCGAAGTATTTGACTGAATAAATGACATTCCAATGTTGAGCACGTACATAAGCCTTATAAAATTAATGAGTTATATCTAAACATATGCAGGGAAAAGATTGGTAAATTATAAATACAATATGCATATACAAAACTAAAGATTATTTATCATGGGCGTCATCCAATAGAAAATACAAAACACACTAAATCCATAATACGGAAATTATGAGATGTAAAGCAAAAGATGGATTGACCCATGTACATGCTAAAGAGGTTCAATATAAAAAATTAAAAAAATATCTCATACAAGTTGTCTATATATAGTATGTAATAAGGCCATGTAAAATGAAATTAATGTGTAATAAATTATATTTTAATTATATGACCATATAATGAAAGAAATTAGCATGCAATAAGATTATGTTTGAACTTCGGAAGAATAAAATAAAGGTTACATATAAATATTTCCTTAAAGAACATCGTGCCTTCGAAATTGAGGCACCAATGCTTCATTTCCTACAACCTCCATATAAATGTAGTGTGTGGAACTATTGACTTTTAGTACATCTAGATTTGATACACTAATTTTTATAACTCTGATATTTTTAAATTTATTTTTAAGTATTTTTACTTATAAATTCCTTATAATTCAGTCCTGAAATTACAAAAATGCTCTTATTATTGTCCTTTTTCCTTTTAAATCAAAAACTCTAAAAACTATTTTTGTACTATTGGATAGCTCATCTTGATATTGTGGGTACTTAAAAGAGAGAGATTGGGTTATTTTCCTTTAAAAAAAAGAAACCAAAAAGGACAATATAGTAAGGATATTTTGTAATTTCATGATTGAATTGTAAGGAATTCATAAGTGGGGGTACTTAAAAATAAACGCAAAAATGTCAGGATTATAAAAATTAATATATCAAATCTCATAATACCTAAAAGTCAATGGTTCTAGTGCGTGTGATAAAACTCTAAGGGGCTGTGCTAAGTTACGATCTAGAGATCAATTCAAGAGGGTCATATTCACACCCCTTCCTCATCACATACACAAAAAAAATAAAGAAAAAAAATAAAAGAAATTTAACCTAGTTATTTTTCTCTGTTTTTCCTCATGCATGCACGTCCAAAGCATTGGCAAAGCCACCAGACTCCAACATCATTTTCTTAAACTCCAAGAAACTAATCATACCATCCCCGTCTACATCAATCTTTGTGATCATTTGCCTACAATCCTCCAAGCCCAAGCTCCTCTTTCGGCCAAGCCCCAGGGAGCTAAGCACGGACCGAAGCTCCTCCACTGAGATGAACCCATCATGGTTCTTATCGAACACATTGAAGGCCTTTTTTACGTCCTCCTCTTCCTCATCCTCATCCTCCTGCTGGCCCTCGCCCCTTCCCTTCATGATGAGGTGGTGTAGGGCTTGAAACTCGTCCCCATCTATGCAGCTGTCTCCATTGGCATCAACCTGATCTATCATCTGTGCTAGGTCCAGGTCTGCGACAAAGATCCCCATGTTCCTTAGCTGCTCCTGCAGGTCTCCCGTGGTTATCTTTCCGTCTCCGTTGTGGTCAAAGAGGTCAAACACCCGCCTTATCTCCACCGCATTCCTTGCCATTTTGACTTTATTGGTGGCGATGGAGGTGGAGAGAGGGGGAGCCAGAGAGAGAGAGAGAGCAGGTAGCAAGAGCTAGTATAGTAGGTGATTAGGGTTTCGTTGTTGGGGTGGAAATGATAATGGTGGAAATGAATTGGAGGGGATAAAGGGGGAGATAACTAATAAATAGAGGAGGGAATGGAGGAGAGGCATGTTGAATGAAAGGTTATGAGTGGATTTTGGTTGGTGTAGCCTTGAGAGAAAATTGGAAGGCAAATTAAGAGTTTGATTAGGCCTTAGATATTGGAGGTGGTTATGAGCGGTTTGTGCCTACAAATGCCAACATCTGCCTTAATTCATTGGGATTGAGATTTTCTACAATTGGCAAAAGCAATAAGGAACGAACACAAATTTACTATGTATGAGAAATGACTCCACAATTTTGAAAACTAACACCATTTTTTACACATTGTTTGTATTGTTTAAAATTTAGCCAGAAGTGTGATAATGTTTGGACTCATCGGATATATAACATATATCATTTGGCACCATAAAATGTAGACACTTGTATGATATCTCGTTGAAATTTACAATACAATTAGTATTAGGTTTATGAGAACCCTCAAACGAACGAGAAAACCCAATTTTATTTTTACTAAATGTAGGACAACAATCTACAAATCAATGTATGAGTTCTACATTTATATTCATTTATTTTTAAAATAATAATAAAAAACCTTAATGTCAATTAGCCTAATCAAAATCAAATTTGTTATCAAGCATTTTTCTTAAATAGTGCTAACTATATTTTGTGGATAAATTCAGCAATAGATTTTTCTTGAATTGTACTAATTGCATTATTCTAGTTACCATTCCATAACACCATTTGTTCACTGTAATATCCTCTTGGTGTGCTGTCATGGATATAACGGAAAGTTAAACATTCAAAATTAAGCACCAATGTCTAGCTAATATCATGTTAAAATAACATTTTAAATCGCTTTCACTCATGACTCCTATTAAAGACTAGGATAGTCTTTCTAATCCCCATCTCTCACGTTGTTAAGAGAGCAACTATGAATCTAGCGAGTTATGTATAAGATAATTAGTATCCATCTAATTGAATA